>BMAV01017724.1:26850-87103 GCA_019973955.1 Trichonephila inaurata madagascariensis | reverse complement strand
GGGGGAAGGTTTATTTATTTATTTTTGCTTTTGAACTTATTTGTTAGGTAAATATAAACTTATTTCGTTTTGTTTATTGAACTAATTCATCATTGTCTATTTTATACTTACAAGGAGAGGGCACGACTAAGAAAATTCATTTTGGGTCGAGACTTGGTGTAATAGAAGGACTCGTTTAGGGTGTTCAACCCTTAATGTAATTCCGTTGAATGGCCAGTCAATTCGGAGAAAACAGCGTTCGAAATTCATGCTTAGCTTTTATACAATTAAGTTTCAATTTTTTTTCACCGGCCCAGTGGCTCAATTGGTAAATCATCTGCCTTCAATGCGGTTGGATCCGAGTTCAAATCATGCGAAAAACATTTTTCTTTGAATTCCTTTAATTATTTTTTTAAATAAATAAATTTATATTTATGAAAGGTTTATTAAATATTAAATGATATTCTACGTAATTATTTTGCATTTTATACAGTAAAAAAAATTACTGTAATTATATGAATATTTATATAATGTTTAGTAAATAAATTTTTATATAAATAATATTTATAAAATAAAATATATAAAATAAATATTAATTGATATTTTAATAAAAATTATTTATAAATAGTTTTATAATGTGAAATACAATATACTATAAATGAAATATTATATATATATATATATGTAAAATAATTTATAAAATATATTATTATTATTATTTTGTAATTATATGAAATACTTAATAAGTGCTTTTCAAATAAATCTATTTAATTTTTTAAAAAAATTATTTAATACTTTTAATAATCGTATTTAAATAATTTTATTTTTAATTAATGGTAATCAATGAATTGTAATTAATATTAATGAATTATTTTAGTTAATATAAAGTAATTATTCTAATTAATATTAATTAATTATTTTAATTATAATATTGATTACACATTTTAAATTAACATTAATTAATTACTTTTAAATAATATTAATTTTAAATAATTTTAATGAATAATTAATTTAAATAATTTTAGTGAATAATTTTAATTTTAATTAATATTACTTTTAAATAATTTTAATTAAAAATAATTTTAAGTAATTTTAATCAACAAATAGTTTTAAGTAATTTTAATCAACAATTAATTTTAAGTAATTTTAATTAATAATAATTTTAAATAATAAATTTACTTATTTTTTTAATTTATAAAAAATACAAAATAATTGCATAAATACGATTCAATATTTAATAAACCTTTAATAAATAAATGTATTTAATTTTAAAAAATAATTAAAGGAATTGAAAGAAAAAAGTTTTTCGCGTGATTCGAACTCGGATCCAACCACATTGAAGGCAGACGATTTACCAATCGAGCCACTGGGCCAGTGAAAAAAATTGAAACTTAATTGTATAAAAGTTAAGCATGAATTTCGAACGCTGTTTTCTCCGAACTGACTGGTCCTTCGACGGAATTACATTAAGGGTTGAACACCCTAAATGAGTCCTTCTATTACGCCAAGTCTCGACCCGAAATGAATTTCCTTAGTCGTGCCCTCTCCTTGTTAGTATTATGGACATAAATTAAATTCACATTAAAAACTGATACTAAAAAAAGTGATTTCATTAATAAATTAAATTTATATTTTATGCTACTTTTTTTTCACTATCAAATTTTAAAAGTTAAGTTTTAAACTTTATTACCAATATAATTGTGTGTGATATCAGTTTAAAAGTACTATAGAAGAAAATTCTATACCCAAAATAATTGCTAAAATCTTTATAAAAAAAAATTTTTTTTTAACATCTTTATTTTTTTGTAAATATAGGGAATAAATTTATATTGATATATTTTGCTTAAGAAAATACTCATTTCTAATTTTGAATAATTTCAAAAGAATTAATTCTCACTGAATATTTCTTTATTTATACATAAGAAGTTTTTTAGGTTCTTATGTATTAGAATCACTGCAACAAAATTGGCGCCACACAAGTCATAACTTGATATCAAAACAACAAAGTTTCTAACGTGCTTTTTATGAAAAAATACCAATCAGTCAGATTTTGGCGGAAAATGGTGCAATTCGCAGGGTGCCAATTTGGCTGCAGTGATGCTAATACGCAAGTACTGTTCTTTTTTATGTAAGTAAAACATTTAACATAAAATAATACATTTTATGTTCATTTAAATTTCATATCCTGAAATTTTTAATCAAACATATGTTTATGTGTTGTATTTATTTTGAAGCTATACATATTAATTAAATACAAATATTCTATTTCTTTAAACAATTATATGTTCATTAAAAAATAGTATAAGATTAACATGAAACTTTTAGTTTCTTAAAATTTGAAAATTTAAAAGATTGAATAACTTTTCTTTATTGTTGACTGTAATAAGATTTCTTTGTTCTACTTAAATATGAAATTATTTTTTTATTCTATGCCAGACTTAGACATGATTGCCATTAGTCTATGATGGGCAGCCCAATACAGTTCAGAAACACAATAAAAGCTACAATGATTTTTTGAAGTAGAAAATAAAGCTACAATTACAATTTAAGCTATAATAGTGCATCTGCTATATTACTGAATCCACAACAAGAGACCAAATTGTTCTTTGCACATGTCATTAGCATTACATAAAAGGCAAATTGAGAAATCTACTAAACTGTGCTTGTGTTTCATGAGGTAGTCCAGTTAAAAACTTTACAATGAATGGTATTTTCCTTTAAGTAGCTCCAGTTCTTCCCTCTCACATCCTGAATCTTCTCTTAAAAGGGAGCTTTAAATCTAGCATTGATTATCCTTTTAGCTCTTTGATAATAAGCAGGAGGATTAGGTTAGAGAAAGTCAGAAATAGCCATGGCCAAAGTGTCAGCTAACTCATTGCCCATGATTCCACAATGACTTGGAATCCTTTTTTGGGATGATGTTACAACCCGTAACCATCAAAGAATTAATCACAAATTGATCACTGAAATCAATTGTTTGAAAGTAGGACTGATAAAACTTTTTTTAATAGTAGCTTACAAATCAATGAATATCACAATGTTCTGATCATCTCCTTTAGTGATTTAAATGTGAGATTATAAACAACTAATCTGTATACAACTGTTTTTATTCTATACATTTTAATACATCTGAAGAAATTAAAATATATGATTATTTGTTTTTCTAGTAATTAATTGCTTAAAATTCATGTAATTAGGTACTTACATATTTATCTATCAACCAGCATAATTGGACTTTGAACCAGTGACTTTGAATATTTTGCACTAGTGTTGATTTAAATAAATAATTATTTTTAAATTGCTTTTCTTTACTTAAATTCTATTTTAATAAAACTGTTAAATTTTTAGTGAACAAAATGTCTAACTATAGCTGAATTAATCAGGAAATCGCCTGTCCTTTTTAAAATAAATAGGTATACTGTACGGATCCATTAACACACTTTTTCTTTTATCAAATGATCCTGTGACATTGTTAATACTCCACTACATTCTCTTTTTTTTAGAAGGTAGATCCAAAATTTTAATTATTTTTTGTAAGAAATATGAAAAGTAAAATGAGACAGATTATAAACAAGATTATTGTGCTTAAATATGCACAGAAATGCTTTTCTATTTTTTGCTGTATATATTGCAAATTTGGCAGAAACGGTCAGTGGACTAATATAAAGGTATCTATAATTGTTATTTATACATATGTTATGTAATTTTTGTAATTGTTATGCTACTTTTTAGCACGCTTTCAAACATATCCCTTGCCTTCTGCTGGAGTTATAGCTGTAATGCAAGCATTTTGTGACAATGGAGTCCGTGATGATGATGGTTTCATCAATTTTCCAAATAGCCCGTAAGTTTTTAGAATCCATTTTAAGTTTTTCAAATCGCAATAAATCTAATACAGATTTAGCGTTTTGTAACTTAGATTTTATGACAAATTTTATTGTAAGAGTTATGTGGGAATCATTTTTTTATTCGTCAAAAATAGAAATTTCAAAGAAATTCACATATTTATTAAAAGTAACAGAAAATTATATCATTACTAATAATTTTGAAGGAATCATATTATGATGCAAATTAATTTGCTTGTTCACACAATAATTGAACTGAACAACTCAGTGGCACAACAGCCCATGAGGGTCAGGGCCTACTGTGCCTATCTCGGTATACATGACTTTAGGTGCTGGGGTTCATGTGCAGATGTACTCATTTATCAACCCACTGAAGGGATGAAAGGCTGAGTTGCCCAGCCTGGGATTTGAACCCCAGACCTGTGGCCTGGAAGCGTGATACACTACCACTTGACCACTGGGGTTCATTCAATAATTATAAGTTATATTTATTTTTGCATCAGTCAATTTATTTTCAAATTATTCATATTTCAATTACATCCAATTTTCATATTTAGTTCTAGAGATCTAATAAAAATTTTGTGTCGTATATGCACAAATAGTAATTTAGTTAAACATTATTTCTGATTTTGTGAAAATTTTGCAAAGTGTTTTATGAATTTATGTTAAATACCTTTACAAAGTTATAAAAAATGTTTTAAATCTCTAAAATTAATTTGGAGATTTTATTAAGATTATTTTCTAATTACTTCACTAGATTCCTAATGGAATTTTTGAGTTTTAACCATTGTTTGCATCTTTTTGATCTTTTATAGTTAATAGTTGATTTTAGAGTTGGTATAATTAATTAAATTCTAAATACATATGGTAAAATTATTATAATTTACATCTTATATGAGTTTTGAACAATAGCTCATCTCTTT
Organism: Trichonephila inaurata madagascariensis; assembly: GCA_019973955.1. Lineage (NCBI taxonomy): Eukaryota > Metazoa > Arthropoda > Arachnida > Araneae > Nephilidae > Trichonephila > Trichonephila inaurata. The sequence continues at coordinate 82,356 of BMAV01017724.1, read as the reverse complement.
CCTCAGAATTTACTTTAATGCTATTTTAATGTGCTCTTTTTAAAGAAAACGCTTTTAAATTACTAAAAAATCATAATTAGAATGCATTTATTTTGTGAGAAAATAATGTTTGATACTAATATGAGAATTATCATTTTCTATCTGTGTTTAAGAATGTGCAATAGTAGATCAGATGTTAAAACTGTTATGCTATTACATTTGACACAAATGAATTTTTAAGAAAATGCATGTACATTTTTATGTGTGAAATATGCAAAATATGTTGAATTAAAAAATTTTAAATAAAGGGAAAATGTATTATTCTAGGGCTTCGTATAAAAAATTATGAAGTGTACAAAAGCATACAGAAAGGACAACTATTTTAATTTTATGAAAAAACGTATTTGTATCTTGTTATGTAAGTGTGCATAGTTTTTATTTCAAGTCTTCCCCTCCCATTATTTTAGCATAAGTTTACTCTCCAGCAATAAAAGTTAAGTGAAATAAGTTACAATATAATTTGTCTTCATTCCAATTTGTATGTATGTGTGGGCATATATATATATTCTCAAATTTCAAGCATGTAACAAAGATTATAGTATTAAAACCAGTGCCGATTTAAGCTCATTTCAGGTCCGGGATGCAGAAGCTCTATAGGCCCCCTTTAAACTGGTGAATCAAAATTTATTACCTGAAAACTTGGTTAAGTCCATCTTATCAGGGCCCTTTTGCACCCTTCTGGGTCCTAGGCCCCTGGACGCCCCAAGAGCCCAAAGGATAAATCGGCACTGATTAAAACACACACACAAAATGCTTTGACAATATAATGTACTTTTCGATCCATAGGATACACATTTTTACAAAGAAAAATTGACTTAAAATTGGGGCATGTTATATAGTCCAAAGATAATATTAAAATACATTTCTTAATATTGTATCAAAGTAATGAGAAGTTCATTTTCTATCTCAATATATTATTAAAAATAGTACATCATGCCAGTAAAAATGGGTATATGGGGTAACCGAAAACTGAGAATGGCTTGCAAATCATGATGCACAAAAACCATTTTGACACCCAATTATCTCGAAGCATGTGAGAAAATCAGTTTTGTCTTGGATCTCAACAGCTATTAGCCTATAAAAATTTGCTGTTATTTATACAGTTTTAATAACTAATGAATAGTTAAGTCCAAATAATTTTTATAAATCATTGAACTTTTAACTTAAACTTTAAACAAATGAATATGAAACAGAAAACTTTTATATTATGTGATTTAATTTGATAAATAATGCTAGACAATTTTAAAATGAATAAGCAGGGAGGCATCTTAGTTCATCACCTGCAAAAAAGTACTAGAAGAAAAAGCAGAAGGAACAATTAAAACTTTTGTGAACTGTAAAAAGTATTCCATCTGCACTTAGACTTAATACAATATTCTTTTTTTAAATAACTAAATTTTAAACTGAAATGATGTTAGTTTATTATCCTAACTTATTATAATTTTTATGTTATATTTCTCATTTTGTTTGAAGTGTATGATTTTCTTTTAGAAAATATTTGTTTTAGATTTGTAAATGTTTTTTATGTTTTATTTGTGTAGAATTACTGAGTTTCTTTCAAAGTTGAATAACATTTCTCAAAAGAATAACTTTTTTCAACCTGATTTTGCACCTAATGAAATGGATGAAATTCCTATTATATACAAATCTATTATTGAAGACCCAGTTGCAGTCCATGACAGTTTTATCAAAGCAGCTGGTATGTATTTTAAACATTGTTAAATATGCAATTGCATATAATAATCGAATGTTATTTATTATAACTTTCAGTACTTTTGTTTTAGTTTTTTTTTAACTTTAATTAATCACAATTAAAAAAAGATTTCGTGTACTTTTTTTAAATGTATGTATATTTTTTACTCACTTCATATGAAACATAAGAGTGTTGTATTTGATTCATTTAAATCTTTTTTAGCTCCATTTAAGAATTTTATAAGAAAGTTTTAAATTATTAATCTTCTGTTTTTGTTGTTTATTTTTTATGTTAAATTTTCAGTTTATCTGTAGCATGAAAGTTTAACTGCTGAGAAAATTCAAATTTTATTAAATATAACTACTTATAGTGAAAATGGAAAATAGTATTGCATAGCAAATGTAATTCATCTTTCTGAAACAGAAAAAGTAATTATGCATTTTAGAATATTATTTCAATAATTTGGCATAAGATGATAGTTCTAATAAATTTTTAGGTGTAAATATATATAGAAAATATTACATTCATTGAACAGAAAGATCAATAATATATAAACATATGAGAAACAAATAATTGTTGAAGCTCGTGTTATACCATTTCTTTATTTGTAACTAATAAATATTGTTATATATTTATTACATAATCCACAAGCACATTCAACAAAAAAATTGAAAATATTAATGGATTTATTTAAATGAGCAAAAAAAGGTCATTAAATTAAAAAATGAGAAAAATATTTGTTTCATATTTCACTACATTTTGTACATCTTGGTCTATCTGATAAATATAAAATGTGAATGTAAAAACTGCACAGATTTTTTCAATGCAGTAATAGTTTTTATTATAATAAAACTATTAATTATGTTAGTAATTTTCATCCGATCTGTTCTGCTATTTCAAATTAAGAGAATTTTCACTTTTGCTTGATTATCTATTGTTCTGGACAAATTTTAATCACATTAGTTGTAGAAACCAAAAGTAGTTAGTTGCAGAAGTAGAATCAAGTAGGTTGATGTTATAGAAAAAAATACAGCAATGATTTACTCTTGTGATTATATATTCATCAGTGTAGGGAAGTCTAAAAGAGAGTTTACTACATGGATCACGAAATAATTTATAATAAAAAAACACAATCAACCTTTTTGGTTATATGGTATGTAAATTCATGCTAGAAATGAAACACATATGAGTTCCTGAGACAGTTGGTCCCATTTGCTATCAAATCTGTCATCCTCAAAACTTAACTATAGTTCAAAATTGTGAAGTCTGCCACTAATAACACTCATGTAGCTCCAAAATATGATTTTAATTAACAATCAGTTTGCAACTGTGAGAGCAGTGGTAATTCTTGGGAAGGGAAGTTTCTTCTCAAAAGCCTTCCAAATATGCTGTAAAAAATTAAGTCTAACAATCAGATTAGCCAATGTAACTTTTCTTACCAGAAATAGATTGTTCAAATGAGCCCTTTTTGAATGAGAATTGTTATCCATAAAAATGAAATCGGTTGCAACTACACCACTAACATGGCAAGATTTCAACCATATACCTTATAGTAATAACAAAACCTGAATAAAAAATCATGGGTCCTAAAAATGTAGTCTTATGTGCCCATTCAAAATATCTACCAAGATTATCAAACCTCCATTATCATACCAATCTCTTTTTTAATTTGAAAGATGTGTGGCAGATTTCTGTGAATGAAAGTACGTCAAGAATCCTCACCAATCCTTGTTTCTATGTAGATGTTTTTGCCTCCATGATGAGTAGAATCTTCTATGCACAGAAGTGAGTGGGCTGATGGGAAGATTTTCTTGTAAAATGACTTCTCTCATATAGCTTTCTTGAAATAGGATCTCATTAAACTTAGGTTCTTATGGTCTTATGAAAATCATGAGACAATTGAGAAGCCATTACACTCATGTTATATCTCACTGTAATGAACAAATATTGATCTCATTGGTCATCATGTATCGGGGATGACCCGTTTATGTTTTTGAGCAAGACCTTTTTTTGAAAAATATAGGTTTAACAAACTGTCTGTATACCTTGCCAACAATGCTGAACATTACATTAAAGCCTAACAATCTGCACTTAAGATTACCTTGCTTTAAGTTTTCAGATGCTTCACACCCTCATTCCGTTATTTGAAAGTAAGTAATCACTCATTTTAATTGTTTTAAAATTTCATTGAACATTGTAAAGAAATATTTCAAGATCACTGAGGTTTACAAATAAATGAAGCAAGGAAACAGATATATACTCTTACAAAGAATTTGCCTCTAAATATACACTCATGGACTAAAAAATTAGTGTACCAAGAAGGAGTCATCAAAATGAAACGAAATTTTACATACGTAATGACTACTTTGATATAAGTAAATGATTAGAAAATCAAAAGAAAAAGGATAATTTATTTCAGAGAAAAATGCAGAAGAACGGAGGATTTAATACCCTGTGGAACCCCCTCTAGTGCAAATGCACAATGCGATACGATCGGGCTTTGAGACATACAAGTTCTGTATGATGTCTTGAGACATTTCGTTCCATATTTGCTGTAACCTTGCATCTAGTTCGTTCAAACTCGTGGGATGCCCAACTCGCCATCCCAAATAATCCCAGATATGCTCGATTGGAGACAAATCTGGGGATCGGGCAGGCCAAGGAAGGGTAGTAACAGTGTGGAGACATTCTTGCCGAGCATTGTCTTGTTGAAAAATGGCTCCTGGGAGCTGTTGTATGAGTGGCAACACATGTGGTTGCAGGATGTCATGGTACCAAGGATCAATACTAGGGGTATTTCCCCAATGGGACCTGGGACCCAAGTTGGCGAACATGGCTTCAGATACATTTGGTCTTACAAACTCCGTAAAGAACATGAATCTGTTTTCCATACATATTTATAGCTCTCTTTTCGAATTCTTATTTTGACTCTTGGGACCCCTGGGTATGCTTTGTAGAACCCCAGGATTCCATGGAAGACAGTTCAAAGACCACTGCTATTAAACAATGTATTCCTAAATATAAGTATTTCCATTTTTAAAAAAATTAATTCTAGTGATTATATTATTCTGATGCATATTTTTTTAATATATAATTTTTATTGTTTTAATCATTTTCACTTAAATATTATTGTTTTGATCACAATTACCTATTGCATATTATTTGTACTTCAATTTCAAAAAGAATAATTAATAATTTCTTTAAATTAACAAATACATGGTATATCTAAATACATGTATGATATTAGTATAAAAAAATATTGTATATCCAATAAATTATTTATTATTTTTTGTTAAGTCCTAAAATTTAAATGCTTTAATTGCTTACTTCAATTTTTCAATCGATAAAATATGTTTAAAATTTTATATTCAGCATGTAATGCAAATATGCTTTACTAAGGTGCATTTTTTAAATGTTTTTCTCTGAGTAACTTTTGTTATTATTTAATGTTTAATTTGTTATTATTATTAATATGTTTATATTACTATTAGATATGCAAGTTGGAGATCTGATTTATAATCGAACAGAATTTATTGATGCATTGACTACAAATTTCTCCTTACCTAGTGGTGAATTGGAAACTTTTCTAAATTCTTCCCTTATTCCAGAAAAGGTGACTATAATATGTTATGTAAACTTTTCTCTTTATTCAGTGCATAATTATTTTACAAAGCTGGTTAATTTTAAAAATAAAAAGAAATATTAAAAGAATACAATTTCTTCTAACCACAAAATTTATTAAAAAGATAAATGCTAACATGTATTTAAATTGAAAGTTCGGGTTTCATTATCTTAAGAAAGAAGGGGAGGGGATTAGTATTATAAAAATATGTGAATTATTGTCTGAAAATTATTTTTTGCTCATGCATGATGCATATTAATATGGAGTTTAAAAATAAAAATTATATGTATAAAACTTATTTATAAATTACATATTACTATGTAATCACAGGCATGAATAAATTTTTCTTTCCAAGCACTACAGCTGGGCTGTTTCAGTCAGCTTACACCATCTTAATCTATTCAATGCTATATTCTTCCATCAGTTAACTCCCAAGCCCTTCAACCACTTTTCTACTTTTTCCACCCACCTTGTTCTTGGTCTTCCTCTTTTCTTTTCCCCCCTGGAGAAAGTTATTTTCTTAGCAGGATTTTCATCGCTATGTCAAAATACATGTCCCAACCATCTTATTTGGGAAGCCTTGATCACTTTACTTATGTTGGGTTCTCTGATAAATACTTTAGTCTAAAATATTTTGCCGAATTTTAAATGGGAGCAAATTTAAAAGACTGGTTACAAATAGAGGCTTTGTAATTCATTAAACATGTAAGAGCTCAATCTAAAATGTTGGTATGAAACTGCTGCAAATTAAATGATTTTTTTTTTCACTATTTTTTGATTTATAATCATAATCATGAGTGCTTATTAATTTAAATTAGCAGTTATATTATTTCACTTACAAAGAAATCATGCTTAACTTAACATAAAAATTATTTTTATGTACTTGGATTTTAATTTTTGTGTTATACTTTTTCTCCTATAGTTGTATGTTTTAATATTTGGAAAACTCCCTGAGGAGGATTTAGAATTCCAATACAGAATGCCATCAGCAGATGCTACTAATAATATAAATGAGGAGGAACCTGATCTTAATGTTATAGCCGATACTTTTACATTCAATGTATTAGAACATCCATCTCTACAACATTTATATGATTTACTGGCTTATCTTGAGAGACATAAAAGTAAATTTAAAGTTGTGTGGAGTGTTGTTGAAAAAATGTTTGATCCACGATTAGGTGTAACATTTACAAATGAAGATAATAACGCTATTGCAGAAGAACTCAAAGTGAGTATTTCTATTAAGGATCTTTAAATAAGTGCATCGTTGAATAATAATTGAATCATGGAAGAAATATTTGTTAACTTAAAGTGATTCATGAGATGTAGAAAAAATAGTAAACTTTTACTAGAATTTTATAGCGTATAATGTAATATACCGTAAAATCCGGCATATAACGCGCACTTTTAACACAAAAAAATAAAATCAAAACTAAAGGGTATGCATTATACGCTGGGTATAAAAATGATAGCTTTAAAAATAACAAAAGATATGAACATAAAATTTTTTTTACTTCTACATGTATCGAAATACTGCTTACATAAAAGAAATGACTTGCCTTATGAACTAAAAGGGTTGTAGTTCTAGAAGAAAACTATTTTGTCAAAAGTTTGGGATAATACCTCGAATAAATCACTTCAAAAGATAAGAGCAATATATACTAATATTTCAGATTTCTTCATAAAAAGAGGGGTGCGTGTTATATAGCGAATATACCTAAAAAAAAATTAAGCTTGAAAGTATTGGTGTACATTATACGCCGGATTTTACGGTAATATATTTTGACCTCCTTAAGGTTATCAGAAATAAGGTATAAAGTCAGCTATCTGGCACCAGATTTTGGACAACAATATACATCACTAATTATTATGAAGTTTTTGCATTTTTGAAGTTCAATTTTTTTAGCTTATCAGTAATGAAGGCATTATAATTTGAAAATTTGTTTTGCTATTATATTTTACTTAAAAATAATCCTATTGCTCTAATTTATTAAAATAATAATAAAGTATTTACTTTATATTATGAATTAAAGTTGATTTTATGACAGTCTTTATCAGCAAGTTTTTCAAAGATATTTCACCTATTTTGTACATTTGTTCAAAATTTGAAAAATTTAAAAATCTTTAATTTCAATAAACTGTCTTGTTGATTTCATTTTTTTTTTACTGTCAATGTATTAACAGTTTTTATTAAATTTTAACACCTACTGTTTCTCAACATTTTTCTGTCATTTGGTATAATTTTTAGTACATGTTGATGTTAGTATGCCATTACTGCTGCTTGCTTAATTACAATTATATAATTATGTATATACTTGGATTGTATATTTTTTTTTTCCAATCTGTAAACTTCAATTAATTATATCAGTGATATATAAATGATTAGAAATGTAAAATTTTATTTTTGTTTCTAAGTGTAAAGAACACTAAGTTTTGAACACTTTTAGAGAACATATAATACATGTATATCTAAACACATACATGTAGAAATAAAACTTTAATTAACATATTATCACACATCACTCTAAAAAGAAATGAGTTGTTTCTGTGAAGCAAATAATATTTCTATAAAATTGAAACATTAAGTACGTTTAAATAGATGTTACAAATGTCTATATCAATGGATTCTGTGATGATTAAAAGTAAATAGAATCTATAATAGCATGTAAAGTTTGTAATTAAAAAAGTTTTAGAAATTGACTTAAAAGAAATAACAATTTCTTAGAAATTATTCTGCAATAAAAATATTTCTCATTATAATTTTAAAAAAAAAATAGAATTATTAAATCAACAAAGATTTAGAATCTTAAAAACTAGTTGTTTTTTTAAAGAGAGAGATGTGTAACTTTACCTTCAAGTAGAATTAAGAATTCTTTACCTTTGTAATTGATTGAATGTTATATAATTATTGCATGTATGTATCATTATGGATAGCATTCTGTAGTTCAACTTATATACTTATATGCTTTATTGTAATTTATTATGTGTTAATGTTTTCAAGGTAATATTTGAAGTTTCATGTATTAAGTGAATTGTTATATTCTGAATTGCATCACTGAAGTTATATTAATTTTTATGGGAAAAACCTAACTGGAAAGATGAAGAACCTGAAAACTGTGAACCCATCTTTCAAAATAATCTGAATACAACTTGATGATTCATTTTTTAAAAAAAAAATTAGATCTGATTTCAAGCATAGGATTTTGTTTTTATTATTGATAACTTTATATTTTTTATGTTCATCAGTTTCTTGACAATATTTATTTACATGCTGTTGGCTGAAGCTTTATATGTTACTGCATTAAATTTAAACTAAGGGCATTTTTAACTTCAATATATTGCTGCATTCTTAGAATTTTGTCTGTTATTTCATATTTAATATAAATTTAATTTATGTATAGAGTATTATTTTGTCACCTTCTGGACTAAGAGAGCTGATGTGTCAAGAAAATGGTTTGCCTTCTGTGTTCAAGTATGAAAATGAAATGATAACTAACAAAACTGTAAGTACTTGTCAAATGCTTCTTTGAATATTTTAAAAATATTAAAAAAAAAGTTGGTTTGATTTTGTGATTATAAAATTTTTCTAGAACAATAATTATTTAATATCCCTTTTCTTTCTTTTTAGTTACAACTACAAAATGCTTTGTGCCATATGAATGAAACTGCTATGGATAATTTATCTAATGCACTAAAGAAATATTTGGATGTTCAAAAGTTGAGAGAAACTGTAAGTTATATATATTATGAGATAAAAGTAGCATAGTCGTGGACTTAAAATTTTAATATAGTTATCATTATTTTTTAAATTTAATAATGATAATTAGATTATTATAAAATATTGCCTTTCAAAGTTAAATATATTTACACATAATTATTTTCTATTATTTTAGTTACACCTGGATGATTGGAATATCACTCTAGCTCAGCAAAGATTAAAGAAATTAGCCGATGATGTATGTTTTAAATTAATTCCTTATTGAAAGAATAACATATTAAATACTTTTAATATTTTTGAAAAATGTTGATTTCCAAAAGAAATTTTTATTGGTCTTCTGCACTGATTTTTTAGTTTTTTAATTTGCAGTTATATATTTAAAATATTTGAGAATTATTTAAATATAAATTCTTCCATAAAAATTTTAATATTTTTCAGTTTATCTAAGTATTTTTAATCTTTGGAATATATAATTTTAATAAATATTAGTGATTAATTGCAGTAGATTGTTGAGATCAGAAGCTTAATGCTATATAGTAAAGTAAATAATTTTAAGACAAAAAATTTTTCATCAGATTTGTTGCTACATTCCCGTCTCAGTATTTCACAATGTGTACAAATGGGAAATAGTTTTCTAAGATTCTTATTCCCCCCAAAAAAACAAGTTCTATGTTCATTAGATAAATCTAATTATGAAGTATTGTTATCTAAATTTTACTAATGAATGTTAGTTATTATCATACAGTGATAATTTGTGTTTTTTTACTTTAAATGGATTTTGAAACGATTTTTCCTCTACCTTTCTCAAGTATTTTTTTTTTTTTTTTTTCATTCTAGTTGATAAAATTTAATGAGTTTGAGGTAGCTTTACGACAGCTTAGTGAAATAGCATCATCATTACCACAAGATGCATGTCTTTCATTGAATGATACCACAGCTAGTAATGAGACTTCATCTGAAGGAACAGATGGCACTAGTGAACAACCAAAAAAAGTAAGGTTTTAATTCCTCTGGTTTTAAAATTAGAAATTTTTATGAGATTTTCATATGATATGTTTATAATATTTAGTATAAATGATTTATTGGTTATTCATCCAATTATTTATTGGATGAAGTTTTTATTCGAGAATATAAGTATCATAAATACATTTTTAATTTCATTGAAATGTGATACTCTGGAAAGTACATTTTTTTCTGTGTTGTGTATTGATTTAATACTTCTCTTGAATATTTAAATGACCATGGTTCTTTTTTTTTTTTTTTTTTTTTTTTCTTTTTTTTTTTGGAAAAGCATATTTCTGTTAGAATCTTAGTGATAAATATTAATATGCATGCAAAGTATATATCCTCTAGATTTTGAATTAGAATTTTTAGAAATTACTTGAAAACTTTTTTGATATTATTATGTTTATATTCTTAACTCCTAACACATTTGAATTAAGGCTTATTGTTATATCATTAAATTCCTCCTTTTCTTATATTTTTGGGATTTTTCTTTGTATAATGCAAAATGAAATTTTGTAAACTATAAAATATTATGCATTATTAATCAAAATAAAATTTTATAAAGATATATGTTTAAACATTAAATTGAGCATCAAATATGCTATTTAACTGTGAACATTTTTGCATTGGATGTCAGTCTAATATTTTAAGTGATAATTTCCAATATCAAAATTTAAATATATTTTGATAGGATTAAAAAAGTTATATTTTCCCATCATGAAATGATTTGGAAATTCTTCTAGGCTGCACGTTCAAATCCTCAATATGGTTTACTTAGAATTTGGTTGGGAATGCAAAACACTATTTGTGGTAAGCAGGGGAATTTTCCAACAAGTCTTCCTGATGATGAAGAAGTGGATTTAGGTATAGTTGTAAAGTATTTTTCTTATGTAATCTTATTTCAGTTTTATTTCATTACTATGATATATATCTATAAGCACTGAACAAAAATAAATTTGAAATGTTGTTGAAATAATTTGCTATCAGACATTATGGATGAGATAAAATATTTTGATTAATAAAACATCAAGATCCCAAATGACATTGATTTTTATCATCATATAAAAATGCTACACCACATATATTTATTGATGCATCCATTATATAGAATGGACAAAGTAAGAAAGTGCAGAAAGGACAGGGTTTCCCCAGTTGCCGAGATATATATTGTGATAGTCTCTCTCCAATACACCTTGTAACTGTTTGCCTGGATATGACAATTTCATTTGCTTTCCCTTCAATGCCTTTATTACCAAGATGGCTTGCTAATACTTGGATAGAATTTCTTCTTTGTCAGATTTTTTTTCTTCCAAGGTTAAGCAATTTAGTAGGACATTTTTATCATCCTCAAATCGTTCCCTTTTAATCTTAACATCTCCAAGTCTTTTACAATTTACTTTTTAGCAAATATTTTTTGTCTTTTGACTCTTCTTCCTTTTTCTTACTTACATATTTTTATCGTAACTCTGATATAAGAACCAATTTCACTTTTCCTTCTATAGTAGTTTGATATTGTGCTTTATAATATCTATTAAGATTTAAGATCATGTTTTTTGTGACTGCTGTAACTGAGTAATCGTGAGCTCATGGCTGGCATTGTTTTCGTCAAGTCAGAGGTTTGAATCCTGTTGTCACAAAAAACCCGTTTTATTTAGCCAGCTGATGCACATTAGATCTGTTAAGACTCAATCTTCCTATTGATGTAATGTGTAAGTTTGGCAATTGGAGTGCCTGCTCAGGTGTCATTTTTGTCACTTGACCATAGTTCAAGATTATGAGGGCTGCTATCAAGAACTCTTGCGTTACTTCAGAGTAGGAAGTTTACTGACAGTCAATCAATATCTTGTCTTCTGTAATGTTGAAGAATAATTTGCAAACAATGTAAAGCAGTTTGCCTGATGGACTTGCCATAAACAGTTTATTTTCCAACAGTTTTTAAATTCACACTTACTATCTCATTGTGCATTTCTTTTTGCTCTTTTATTTTTTATTGTGTGAAGGAATACAAAATTTTAATAAAACACAGAAAAGTGCTAGAACTCTAAAATTTTATAAGCTGGAAAAAAAAAACTAACAGATCACAAATATGTATGTTTCATCTTGCAAAATATCAAATATAAGCAAATCAAAACAATGCTCAAAAAACATGAGTACTGTTTTCAAATGTGGACTCATGAAATAGAATTGAACTCAGCACTGTAATGTTGAATAGGTGAATTTAGCTATGGTTTTGTGTGCTTAAAAGAATAAGTCACAGTGCAAAGATCCAATAGGCGCTTGTTATAAGCCATGTACTGCAGATTGGTCATCCTTGGTCTAAATAAACAAAATACCAATACTGTGTGTAAATATTACTTCTAATAACTGTAAAAACATGGTAAAGCAAAATGTGTTTAGAATGTAATTTTACTCAGATGGAGAGCAATTAAGTTCATATGAAAAATTATTCATTAATCTTTAAGAATATATCAATTACAGTAAATTTTGATGAAAAATAAGGTTTGAAAGGTCTTCATGCTACAATTTATAACCGAGTTGAAGTTTTTAATGTAATATTGTGAAAAAAGCTGTCTTTTTTATTAAAGCATTTATTTCTTTTTCTAGATAAACTTGGAATGTCAAAATATCAACAAGAACAAATTGGAATTTTAGTCCATGTGCTTTACAGCAATCCTAAAGTGTTATATGCTCCCAACAACACAGATGCTGATGAAATTATAATAAAGGTAAAAATTCAATATACTTTATTTTATTAATTTTTTTATTATATTCTGCCATATTTATTATTTTAAATATCTAATCTATTTTACAATTTATTTCGTATTCAACTGTAATATTTAGATGATTATATTTGTCAAATTTTTTGGTGAATATTTTTTACTCAAATATAACTTTTATTTATGAGTTGATAGTTAAATATTTTAATCTGTATTATAATACTAATTTTTTAAAAAAAATATTAGAATTATTATAATACAGATTAAATACAGTTTAGAATTTTAGTCTAGCATTTTTTTTAAACTTTGTTTGAAACCAAGGTGTTAATGAATGTTATATTCTATGTATGTTTTTCTTTCTTAAAACTTCTTTTCTGTGTTAAGAAAACATGTTTATTCAAGTAATTTTAAAAATATTTTATCGTTTAAATTTTTGCTGTTACTTAATTTCACTTATTTTAATAATTTTAATTTTCTTCACTATATTAATATTGCATTGATTTTTTTTTTCTGTCTTATGTAGGCAAATGAGACATTTGAATTGTTAGCTACTGTATCAGAATATGCTCAAAAAATGTTAAACATATCAGAAGAATTGAGGATTTTCTTAGCTGAAAATACTACTGATCATTCATTGTCTGTTTTAAAGCAGGTAAACACATTTTATCTCTGTCTTTCTTATGAAGCATTTCGTCTCATATTTGTATGTTAGTTATTTGAGGTTTAAAAGTATGCACCTCATAGAATTTGGCATATAACACACATCCATATTTTCAAGTTGCATTTTTTTTTTTTTTAACTTTTCATTAACATTCGCTGTATAATGCACGCACCCTTTTTTATAAAGGGACCTGAAATATAAGTGAGCTATACTCTTATTATGTTTTGTAAGTCATTTATTCGAGGCATTATACCAGGCTTTTGGAAAAATAGTATACTTCTAGAGTTACAACCCTTTAAGTTCATTAGGTATGTCATTTCTTTAGAATAAACAGTATTCTAATCTATGAAGAAATCTAACTTTTTTCATGCTCATCTCTCTTTTTATTTTTAAAGCTACAATTTTTATACCCAGTGTATAACGCACACCCATACTTTTTTGTGTGTTAAAAGTACGCATTGTATTTGATTTTGCGATATGTCTTTATTTTTGTTGTCTCTATAAATGTGATGAATTATGAGTGCGATTTCAAAGTAGTTTTGGTATGTCAATGAAATTTATCTTTTTTCAATGAAGGTTGTATATTTAAGTTAATTTTCTTAGAGTTATGGTTACCATTGTAGGAAACACTAAAATTCTTAAAGACATTTCTATCTTATCCTAATAATAAATATATCAATTTTAAATTTCATTTTATACTTTATGATCTAAAGAACAAAATATATTATAGTAAAATGAATTATTCCTAAATTGATAGATATCCTTTTTCATCATAATTTAGATGTTAAAATGAAGTATTAATTTTTTTTATATAAAATAGATAGAATTCTTTAAGAATAACTTAATTTCTTTGATAAGATGATATTTAAATATATTTGAAAAATTTACCACTGTTTGGATCTAATATCAATGCCATATTTGTTTGTATATTAATCTTTTTTTTTTTTTTTTTTGGTCTTGAATTCTTTGAGTTTAATTACTTTGTTATTGGATTAAGTATGCATCCTACTTAATGTCTGAACTATATTACATTTGTTTTCAAAAATTTTAATGAATTCATTTTACTTATCTGTATATACTTCAGGCTGACAACCTGATCAGAACATATGCTCAGCACCCAAGGCCACATAAACTGAGATGGGCACAGTAGGCCTTGGCCCTCAATGGGTTGTTGCACCACTGAGTTTAGTTTCATGTATATATACACTATACTATTATATATACATTTATTAGTTTACAAGAAATATTTCATTACATTTCAGTTGATTTTAAATTATAATTATAAGCTGAATTATATTTGTTTTTTAAGATTGAGTGATTTAAAGAAACATAGTTATTGAATTATATAAAAATGTAAATCATTAATAACTGCATTTATGGAATCAACTACAATTTAACTTTCAAAGGCATTTTTCTGTTCTGATTTTGCATTCAAATAAACTTAATTAGTTATAAATTGTACAAGTTATAAATATTGTTAATATTTTAATTTTTTAATTGATGCATTATGCAACTGTATAAAATGATTTTAAAAACATCGACTGTATTTAAAAACTTATCAATGAATTTTTAATGATAATATCAAGTTCATGCACTTGATATCTTTTCAAAATTTACTTTTTTTTGCTATAGAAAATTTTCTAAAAGTTTAATTTGAAAGCTGCTCTTTCAAAGTGTTTTAAATTAAAAATAATATTAAATGTTTATTTTTTTTTATTATTCATTAAGTCATCTTAAGTGTAACATCTTGTATGTGAGCTAAAGGTATAATTTTTTATGGAATTTTTTTGTGTGTAAAATTATATTTATTCATGTAACAGAAATTGTATTGATATTTTACATATTTGAACAATCTTATTTGAAATGTTAAATGTCTACCGCAGTATCAATTTCTTAACCCTTTCAGGACGAAGAACGCAAATGCTTGCGTATTGCCAGGGCCGGAGGTTTCTGTCGCGATGGTCACTCACGGGCTGGAGGGTTTTATGTAGTTAAACCTAAATCCATAAAAATACCCAAATATAAACTCGTTGTTCAATAGTTTTCTGTATATTATACGAACAGCATATGCTTTATATATTTCGTATTAATATACTTTATTTACTTCTGCCTCTTTGTTTAAGTACGTTTTTAAACATTTTACTGTCAGTATTTGTAGAAGTCAACCTTGTAAAAAATAAAGGAAAATTTTGTCTACCAGATCTAATTATCCATTAAAAACTAGACTGCAAACCCAAATCAAATGCTTTAGCAAAAATAAATCTCTCATCTTCACTATAAACAAAAACCACATGTTCATTTCAAGAGCAGTCATAAAGCAAAGTCAATTCGAAAACATTCCCTTCCCCTTATGTTTAAAAAAAAAACCCACATGTATATAAGTAATATTTCTCTCATTTCGAGTACTAGGTCAGATCTCCATGTATCTCAAATCTTATGGACTTAGAATGCCATCTATTGGCAAAAAACTGAGTTTACAAAACGTTCCAGGAACCTGGCTCACTGGTGAGTTATTCGGCCTATGGAGAAGAAACACACTAGCTCACCTGCAAGTCATTCGGCCTCTGATGGTGTTTTGTGCTGGCTCACATTTGGAACGTTTGTCCTGAAGGGATTAAGATAGAAAAAAAATTGTATATTTTTTTTATATTTGCTTGAACAATTTCATTGATACATGAAGTATTAATTTTATCTCTCTATTTCAGATTCATGAAAACTTCCAAAAATATCCTCTTTTTCTCCATTTGTTTCACAGTCTTCCATTGGAAGAATTTGCTGGTAATACAGTTATCATTAACAAGGAAGTATTTCTCCAACAGTTAGATTCTATTGACAATGCAGCTTGCAGCTGGATATCTCTTATGTCTGGACTAAGTCTTAACATGTTTCAAGGTTTTAGAACTGAAGAAGATTTGCTGGATTATTTTAAGCATCAAGCTTATTTTGACAATGTAACAGTTCTTGCAAGTAAGTTTGAATTGTATTTTGAAGATTAAATCTTTAGTGATATTTAATGCTGTGTTTTTTTTTAAAAAACTATGTGGCAAGTTACATGGTATAGTTATTAGTGTAATACAAAGGTGTCAAACTTGTGCCCCATAATGAACATTTTTGTGGCCCAGCCAATATATCCTCATACAATAATACATAGTAAAATTTTTAAAAATTTCTCCCGAAATTGGAAAGATAGCAGCGGAAAAGAGGTGTCAAGTGTCAGGATATGAACATAATTTTTTTTTATATATGTTACAATGTATTATTCGAAATAAACCTATGTTTCTATGAATATTGTTTGTTTGGCCTGAGTTAGCTTTTTTGAGTTTGACACCCTTGGTGCAATATTTTCAAGTTAAGTGTTATAAAAATTTTTGGTATTTATCTGTTATACTGTCTACTAATTTCATTAAATCAAAAGTGGAAGCCATTTTTATGTATATTGAAACACAATTATAATAATGATTATAGCGTTCAGCAATTTTTTTTTTATTCCGCCAAATTGGTCGATAGTATGAAACAAAAGTAACAATTTTTATTTTTGAAATTTGACTATAATTTTCATCATTCATTTGTGGTATTAAATCAGAAATAATTTTACTTTAATAATTATTTAACTATGCTGTATGTAGTGTAAATTGTTATACATAATTTAAAAAAAATATTTGTCAAATAGCACAGCTTTTTTACTTCATTTGTCAAATTAAATTTGGTTTAATTTGTTAATTTTTTTTTATTATATTCTCTCTAAAAATTGATGGGATGATATATTTTATGCAATTCATATTTTATTGCTTTGAATAAATTTTTTTTATTGCTTTAATATTTTATAATTGTGGAATTTTTCCCACAGGTGTTATTTTTAACATGACTGAAGATGGTTCCATGCCAAACCACATGACATACAAGATCAGGCAGAATGCATCATTTACGACAACAACTAATCTTGTGCGTAGTAGATTCTGGTTTCCTGGCCCCAGAAATTGGGGATATGGATATTATCAGTTTGGTTTTGTGTGGATTCAAGTAAGAATATTAACTGTCAGAGTATTAACAATTCCTTTGAATGCCAGAATTTGTAATTTGAATTCCCTGTTATGCTTTTAAACACAATATTAAAAGGCTTCCAAACTTTAATGATATATATAATGGTTATATTATTGTTCAAATTTCTTTAAAATAAATTTAACAATCACATGATTTTTAATTTAAGTATATAACTATGCATTAATGTATGCCTAAATTTTTTTTATATGTTATCTTGAATATAGGATGTTCTGGAAAGGGCTATGATCAGTATATATGCTGGTAGGGATGTAACTGAACCTGGAAGCTTTATACATCAGTTTCCTTATCCTTGCTATATACAAGACCAGTAAGTTTCAAATATTTCAAAACTTCTTAAAAATATATAGATAAAAAAATCATTAATTGGATTAAAATGCTTCTGTAAAATAGTTAAAGTGTTTGTTTTATCCTTCTAAGACCTAAGTAAAAGCAGAATATTTCTTAAATTCTCTTCACATTATTTTGAAGTAACACCATAGAAAGATAAAACAATATTTTTCAAAACTCTATTATTTTTGTGGCACACCAAAAATGAGTACCTTTGTACTTACATGCTCGTAAAGTTTCCATATAATTTCAATTTTGAAATTAATAATAAAAAAAAAGTAATGTTATTTATGATGAAATTTATGAAACAATTTCTGTTTTGGAGCCATAAGTAAATGTCACATATTACTCAAGTTCCACCAGTTTTCCCCCTTGCATTCTGTATAATTGTATTTTATTTAATCTGCCAATTTCACATACTCAGGAAATGCTATTTTTAATTTTAACTTTAAGTGATAATTTTTTTTATTAAAAATATAGTTACTTACTGTATGTTTTAAACTTCCCTCAGGTTTTTGTTCATGATAGAGCATGTCATGCCACTGTGCTTGGCTATATCCTGGGTTTATTCTGTTGCAATGCTGGTGCAAAATATTGTGTATGAAAAGGAACAAAGATTAAAAGAGGTAAAACTAAGTAATTTTATAACACAACATACTTTGTAGAAAGTAATATTTTCTTAACATATAGTTGGTCCTCAGTTTAACGAATTTATCAGTACAAAACATTTTATTCTTACCTTTTATCAGTACCGAGTTTATTCTTTATATCAGGATAAAAAAAAGAATACAAATTTTTTGCACTTATCTTTTTAAAATTCTATGACAAAAAATACACAAAATTATCCATTATTATAAGCTACACACTTCTTATTCCACAACTAATAATACTATTAGCAAATTATTACACACCAGTTATTTGGAAATTTTACAATACCAACTAATAGAAATTTGACAATCTTTTAAATTCCTGACTTCAAAGAGTTCTTTTTTAATTTTTATGCAGAGGAGAAAATACTGTGTTATTTACATCTTGTTGTAGGAGGTATGTTTTCACATGTTCCAAACATTAGGAAATGTAACAATTTTGATAGGAGTTTCATTATCAATTTCTGTCATGCTTCACAAATTTTCAAAAACAAAATTTTCTGCCAATCCATATGTTTAATAAACCTCACTTCTCTCAAGAAAGGGAGCAAATGGTAAAAACTCTTTAAATATATCAACTCCTTTGTGGAGTGGGATGAGATAAAAAGGAGTTTTCTGTCCTATTCAAAACTCACAGGATGTGTTACATGCATGACTAATCTACACCTGTTAAATCTAATAATGGGCTGCACCCTTTCTTGTCAACCTTTTTTGCCACAAGAAAAGTCTTTTTCTGTTCCAGACAAAAATGTCATTTGAAAGGATATCCGTTTTTTTCTAATCCGGTCTTTTTTCAGTTATTGGAATAATTAGCTTTTTACAGCTATTGGAATAATTCATTAATTAGGAGTTTATTATTCATTAATTAGAGGTTTTTGCCTTCATTTTATTTGGAGAAAAAGAAAAATTTGTTAAATAGGAGTCTGAATGTGTTTCACGACAATGCATTATAAAAGTTCTATTTGAATTTGTATATGTGATTTTCATTATTTTTGTAGGTTATGAAAACTATGGGTTTGAACAGTGCAGTTCATTGGTTAGCCTGGTTCATAACAAGTTTTCTTCAAATGTCTATTACAGCTGCATGTTTGACTGTTATATTAAAATATGGTCTGGTGCTAACTTATAGTAATCCTCTCCTTATATTTCTGATGTTAGAAATATTTGTTGTTGCTAATATTGCATTTTCGTAAGTATTTTGCTTCCTTTTTTTTCTACATTTTTTTCTTCTAAAAATTATATTTAATTTTTTAAAAAAATACTTTAAATCAGTTATCAGTTAACTGTAATTATACATTTCTTTTTTAGATTTTTGGTGAGTGTTGTTTATTCAAAAGCTAAATTGGCAGCTGCTTGTGCTGGCATAATATACTTTTTAACATATGTGCCATATATGTATATAGCAGTTCGAGAAGAAGCTGCTCATGATCACATTCCTGTTTGGTTGAAAAGTCTTGCTGTGAGTTCTCATTTTTTTTATAATTATTGAATGTTTTTCTCATTTATTTTACTTGCATCTTTTTTAAAATTATACTTTTATTTACCATTAAATGTAAAAATATTTCATTTTTTAAATTTGTATTATACCATTCATCTGTTATATTGTCAAAAATTATATTTCTTGTATTTATTGATATGTTCTTTTTATTTAATTGTGTTTTTGATTACTTGTTATTATATTCTTGGAATGACATTTAATTAAAAATTGAATTACAATTTGTTTAAACATCTTGGATTAGTTCACCCTGTGAAACTAAAATTGATAGCTTTATAAAATGATACATGTTTTAAAAGTAAAGGTGAAATTTTCTTTGCAAAAGTTATTTAATTTTTGAAGTTTTACCTCTAATTTCAATATGAGAGAAAAAGTGACTTGACTTATTCTAAATAAATAAAATTTTTGTAGTTTTCTTTCTTTTTTTTTCTTTTTTTTCCTTTCTATTTTATATATATTTTCTCATTTGGATGTTCATTTGTTACATTAAATTGAATGTAAATTTATGTGTGTGCACATAATTTTTATCATTGAAATTTTTAACTTGCTCTATATTAATAACAGCTTGATATAAATCAATTAATCATAAATTTTATTCTTCCTCAGTCCCTGTTATCTACTACAGCATTTGGACTTGGAGCTAAGTATTTTGCATTTTATGAAGAAGTAGGTGTTGGAGTACAATGGTCTAATATTGCTATATCACCTGTTGAAGATGATGAATATAGTCTTTTAAGTGTTGCCATCATGATGCTAATAGATGCCATATTATATTCCGTATTAGTGTGGTACATAGAGAATGTTCATCCTGGTATGAAACATATTTTTATACATTTATGTCAATGTGCTGTTTTGTTTTATTTTTAATTTGACAATAAGTATAGAGAAATGAAATGTATTTGTTCATGGTTTTACTACAAGATGCAAAAATTAATCATATATGTTTATTTATACAATAAATAATATATTTATTGAAACACTGAAGAGAAGGGTATTTAAATATATATTTAATTGTATTTAATTCAGTTAATATGATCATTAATGACTCAGTTAAATAATTTTAAATTAATTTATGAGCTAAAAAATTTATTTTGTGTATATATATATATATGTATGTACGTTTTTCTATATATATTAATCATTACATATGCATTTAAACTTTATAAATAACAATAAATGTTTTTTTTTTTTTTCAGTTTAATAAATTTTAGAAGCTACTCTTAAATTTAAAAATATAATAAAGAGGATTTTTCTAAAGGAATTCATGAAGCAGTAAAAAGAATAAAATAAATACAGTAAAGATCAAACATAATTGTTTTATTTTAAGAAAAATATAATTCTATTTTATAAGAAACTGTTTTTTTTTTTTTTTTGTTTTTTATTTCCCTCCTTCCATTTGGTAAGATATTGGGTATTAACCTTTTCACAAAAAAAAAAAGAACAAACAAAAATTTTTTTAGGGCGGGGGGGGCAAAAATTGAACCCCCCCCCCCCCTAGTGTCACCAGCAGCCGGATGATACACAGGTAAATCATGTTTCATACTTGTTCTACAGGACATTGTCCTAATGGAAAATTGCTTTGGACAGCTTACCTTTCGGTAAGAGGGTTTGAGAGTGGTTCATGTATGACACACCCATTGGGAAAGGGCTAATAATAAGGAAATAATTTGTTGTATTCAAAAAATTCTGTTATTTTCTTAAAACAAAGTGAAAAAAAATGTACTCACAAAACTTTACACCACCATTTCTTAAATGTTTGATTGCACCTAAATTTTTTTTTATTTTCTAAAAATGAAGTATGGTTGTAAATTTTTTTCCGACCATATGCTAAATCAGTATCTTTTTTTTAATGGATGAATAAAAAAATATTTTTTTAAATTTAAATTTCACATTCTTTTTTTGTGTAGGTTCATATGGATTGCCAAAGCCTTGGTATTTTCCATTTACCAAAACATATTGGTTCGGTAGTATGCGAGGTGATTCCGATTGTGCTTGCTTTGGGAATTGTTGGCGTTTCATTAAAAAACATAAAAAATGGGGTTTATCTGTTATTGAAGATGACCAAGCTCATGCAATGACAAGCAGATCAGGTGAGTATTTCCCTAATTAGTTAAGTATGTATATTAAAAATAAATCAATTTTTTAAAATTTCATAATTTAAGTTTTTGAAAAATTAGCATTTGCTTACAATTTATCAGCATTTTGTTTTCTTACTGATATTTCAGCTGATTCAAAGTATTTTGAACCTGATCCATCTGGTCTTCCATTAGGAGTTTGTATTGAAAATTTAGTAAAGGTAATTGTAATTTTAAATTTTTTTTTTAAAAATTTCTGCCTCTGAAGGAGTTTTATAATAAGTTATCTGGTTTTATTACTTTTTATATTGTTTTCTTCTAATTGATAGTAAAATAATTATTTCATAATTGTTGATATGATTTGTGTTGTTTAGTTTAAGTTGGTCACTTTTTGTAAGGGCTTGTAAACTTTGAATCTTTTAAAAGCAGAAAACAATACAATGCTTTTAAATGTAGAAAATAAAATTAAATGATATGTGTACAATATTGAAATAGCTTTTATAGAAATATTAAATTCAGACTTTTAACTTCAGGATAGTGTTATAAAAAGTTTTTACTCTATAGACTCATAATCATTGTATAAAATCCAAATAAAGATAGAATATATATATAAATTAATCTGTTGTTGGGGGGTTTTTTTTCATGTCATTTTTTTTTCCCTTAAATAAAAAAGTTTCTAAAAATTTTCATTAGATATTCACCAAAATAACCAAAGTGATTTTTCACTAATTATATTCATTTTGATAATGACTACTTTTCATATTTTGAGTCTCTTTTCTTCAAATAAAACAATTTGAATGTTTCAGTTAAAGTTTTCTTTATCCACTATCATTCATCTTTCAAAATTTCATTGTTTGGTACAAAACATATCCTACTTGATAGGCTTAAATTAAACTTTAGTTGTTTTTCTTGTGTTGAAATCATCAGTGTGCTAAATATCTTATGAATAACAATGTATTTTTCTGTTAAAATGCAAGCAGACCAGCTGTAATATAATTTTATGATTCTGTGTTTCATCACTTTTTTTTTAATGTTTTTTTTATTATTAAAGTTATACTGCTAATCTAATAAACTAAATAGTTTTATAGTTATTCATTTTTTTAAAACTTCAAATGTCATTTGTATATTTTGAACAATTTAAGATTCTTTAAAAGTATAAAAAATATTTCTTCTACAAAACAAGCATGTAATTATCAAAAATTATGTGAATTGATGTGACTAAGATTTCAGTGTTATATTTTAGAATTATACCTTAAATTATGTTCATATATTTAAAAAAAAAAAGGTTGTGCTGTTGATTACAGAAATTTATGTTCATTAACTTTTTAATACAGAGATATATCCCTGTTTAAACTACTCACTCATAAAGAATTTAATTTTTGCATCATAATAGAATTATTCAGAAGCTAAAATGTTTCTTTCTTAAAATGCTTTTTTTATGAATAAAAAATAAGTTTTTATTTTAAAATGTGAAGGATTGCGTGGCCCTGTTCAAATAAAATAAGACTTGTATTCATTTGAATGCAATGCTTTTCTTATGCAGGAGTATAAATCAGGAAATAAAGTTGCAGTGAATAAACTTAGTTTGAATTTGTATGAAAATCAAATTACTTCCTTCCTGGGACATAATGGAGCTGGTAAAACAACTACAATGTAAGTTTCCATAAGAATATTTCGTTTTCAATTATTATTAAAGAAAAAACTTACTTAATTTTTAATTCAATTATAATTATTTTAAAATATACAATTAAAAAAATTACTAAAAATGTTGTTTAATGCTATTACTATCTGCTTAGTTAGAAATTAATAATGTAAGGATTCCATTTTTTAAATAATCGACGACCTACAATGTAGAGGGACTGATGCATGTTAAATCTGTTGAAACTCAGAGTCCTCATTTTGGAGTGGAGTAGAATTTTGGAGATTTGAGTGCCAACTCAGATTCCATCTTTGTCACTTGACTGTGGTTCGAAATTACAGATGGCTGGGGTTGCCTAGTGGTTATGGTCACACACTCGAGACCGAAGTTTCGCAGGTTCAAGACCTGATGCCACTAAAGACCCACCTTGTAGAAGGGGCCAATGCACATTTAATCTGTCAAGGCTCAATGTCTTCCCATTGGTGTTGTAAATTAGTTAGGAGAAGGGATGGTAGATCAGGTGTCATCCTTGTCACTTCACCAAGATTCAAAGTTACGAGGTCCTTCATTGATAACCTTCATGTTACTTTGTAGTGCGACTTAATTTAACTCATTCACTCACTCAAAATTACAAGGTCCAGTGCCAATAGCTTTCCTGTGGCTTTGAAGTGTGATATAACGATCAGTCAATTAATCAATTTTCATTAAATGTTTGGAATATTTATTAGTTTTAAACAGGATTATTACACCTACATGAATTATGATGCTTAAATTGTTAAAAATAAACAAGTTAATTGATAATTTATGCTGTTTTTTTTTTTTTTTTAATTTACATCATATGTGGAAGAATTTAGAAATAAATTGTAGAAAAATTAGCTTTATAATAATTTCAAAAATATTTATAAATAAAATTTATACCTGTGTCATATAAAATGTCTGTGTTAAAGTTAATATAAAAATCTTGTGATGTAACGTAAATACATATTCAGTATAAAATGTTTTGTCAGATTTTGTACTTGACCAATAGTCAAAATGAGTTATTTGTTTTTCATTTGAACTACCAATTTTCTCTTAAAAAATAGTCAACATTTTTCATTGCTATAAATTCATAAATTCAAAAAATAAAAGTTTATACCTTATTACTTTATCCAAAATGATCAGCTTCACATTTTTTGTTGTGCATTACAGAATTAAATCAAATAATTAATTACTTCATCTTTTAAGATTCAAATGACAAAATTCTGTTTTTATCTTGTAAACATTTTCTTCTATCAATCAAGAATATGTTTCTATTAATGTTTTTTTTTTTTTAAATAAATTATTCCATTAATTTTATGTGATGAAACCAAATTTTCATTTTCTGATTTTGGGATTTTTAGGTCTATTTTAACAGGATTATTTCCACCATCCTCTGGCTATGCTACTATATATTCACATGATATAAGAACAGAAATGGATTTCATTCGACAAAGCATGGGAATGTGCCCTCAACACAATGTTTTGTTTGAAGAGTAAATATTAATTTCCTATTTCTGTTTCAGATAAGCATTTTAAAATGCATATTATTTGTATTTACCCCTTGAATAAGTAAAAATATTCGCTATAAATCAGATGAAAAGGTAAATTTTTAATCTTCAAGAAAAATTGATCTATCTGTATTACAGGCAAAGTATAAGTTATTTTATAGAAAAGTGAAATAAGTAAAAAAAAAATTGGAAAAATTATTTATATTCTTATATTAGTAATTATGTTTGGTCGTGATTATAGATAAGTGGTAATATTTAAACTGTTTATTTTTTTTCCTGCGATGAGTAATATTTTTTTTAAAGTTTGGGAAATTAATCAATATTTGATTTCTAAGCATATTTCTTGCTATGTTTTACATAGTTTAAATAGTTTTATTAGGTTCTGAGAAGGGAAAAAAACTTTACTTTTACATGATTTATTTTTGCTTAAATATTCATATTTATTTTATTTTTCTCCAGAATTATGTCCCCTCAGGGGGCTCACCTTCTTCAGGTGGGTACGGGTGTCACAATCCCGAGGTACCCTAGTGATCTTTTCCTTTTCCCAAGGGGTTTATTATCTTTGGTAAACACGGGTGTCACGACCCCGGGGTACCCCAGTGATCCTTCTCTATTTTTGACCCTCCATCTTGTCATCCAATTTCTTCTTTTCCCATCCAGACCACAGACCTATAAATGTTTGGCACAGTATAGCCAAAACTGGCTCTTGCGCCATAAAACACCAAACTCAGCTCCAGAATTATGTTTGAATTATGATAGAAATTCAAAATATAAATCAAATTATTTTTCTATGTTCTTTGTGATAACATTCTTATATTGTTGATTCAGTTATAACAATTTGTAAGTTGATATTTCTTTCGCCTTTGTATATCTTTTTTTAACAATTAATTTAAAAAATAAGATAGCTATTAATGTTTTACTCTTGTAAAAAACAAATATTTTTTTGGTTTTACAAAGATTGACTGTAGAAGAACATTTGTGGTTCTATGCCAGTTTGAAAGGAACAGAAGGAAGTAATTTAGCGGAGGAAATGGACAAGTAAGATTATAATATTTATTAAAATATCTCCAAGTATACAAAAAATACATTTGATAAGGAAGCAGATTATTTAATGTTACCATTTTCTGTTTAAAATTACTTTGTGCTTAAGAAAATGTTTTAACAATGTTAGATAAATTATAAATGCATGATTTTTTTTATTCCTTTTTCTCAAAAATGTAGATGCAATACGTTTTTCTTTTGTAATTAATAGTATTCCTTATTTCTATTTTTAAGAATGATCCAAGACTTGAATCTTCCACTTAAACGTCACAGCAAAGTCAGTGTTTTGTCAGGTGGTATGAAAAGAAAACTTTCTGTAGCTATAGCATTTGTTGGAGGCTCTAGAGTTGTCATTCTTGATGAACCTACAGCTGGTGTTGATCCATATTCTAGAAGAGCTATTTGGGATTTAATTCTTAAATATAAAAGTGGTAAGTCTTTAGTAGGTTAATTTCTTTTTAATGGGGCTGTGGATTGGTATTTACCATTGCACATCTGGTATATTCCCTGGGAGCTGGTATTTTTTAGTGCAGCACCATCTAGATCAGTGCGGGCCGCATGTGGCCCACCCAGCTTTTCTGAGTAAGCCGCTCATAGCCCATTGTGCTAAAAAATTCGCATATTTAAGAATAATTTATTAAAAGTGAGCGGGAAATTCCATGAATCACAAGCAATCAGATCCACCAATTTTGTTGCTGATGTCGTACAGGTACGAATTGCAAGACTTTTTTTCTTTTTGTAACTGTAATGGTTAGTACTAATAAATAACAGTGAAGTAGTGAACTGAACTGGAGTAGTGACTGTTTTATGGGTAAAATTGGGTTTTAATTATAAACAAATAATACTGATTTCACTCTGAAGTTAAGTCAAAACTCTTCTTTGCTGCCATTCTGCAATAGATAAATTAATATTTGAAATTTAAAAAAAAGAGAGACTTTGTCAAAAGAAAAAAATCAAATTTTCAAACGGCATGACATTTTTGTATGACAGTAGAATGTAAACTAGGAGCTTGATCATGGATGAAAGGGAAGCGAAACTACCCTATAACTCGGTAAAAAATGTATAAAATCGAAATTTTTTTGTAGTTTTGATAGAGATTAATATAGTATTAAAAGCCAAAAATTAGTTTTAATATTTTTATCAATTTTCCACATTTTAAGTGTCCAATATTGCCTTGGTCTTATAATATTTTCTCTATTAATCCTCATATTGCAACCTGTGTAAAATATCTCCAATATGTATGTGGCTTAGCGAGAAAAAATGTTTACCCGTGATCTAGATGGAATACTTGTTGCTGCAATGTAATTTTGTTGCCCAGTTTCCTCCCCAGAAGGAGGCACCTGAGCTCTAACAATGCAAAATGGTACAAGAAATTTTAATTTGCTGAGAGCACCCATTCCAAACAGGCACTCTTGGATCTTTAACATGCCACTTAATTATACGATATGTACACTGTCGATAGAGTATACTTTGAAGTTGTTGACAGCTTCACTTATTTAGGTTCTGAAATTAACAATAGAAACAATTGTACTTCTGAAATCCAAAAGAGAATTACTATGGCTAATAGATGTCGAAAATGTATGAAATCAAATTTTATCAAAAGAAAAACAAAGGTTCTATTGTATAAAAGTCTTTTAAGTTCAGTATTAACTTATGCATGTGAAACTTGATCCATGTCTCAAACAGATGTGAACTTGATAAATATCAATGAAATGGAGATTTTAAGATTCATTTTTGAAAGAATTCAGAAAAATGGAGTATGGCGAAGAAGATTAAATTTAGAGCTCTATCAATCATATAAAGAGTCATCAAAATACAACAAATTAATTGGGCAGGTCACGTTATCTGAATGAGTGCTAAAAAAGTCACCACACCACTAAAAAAGTCTTCAATGCTCAATCAATTGGCACACAAAGGGTAAGCCAAATCTTAGATGGAATGATGGCGTAAAAAAAGATCTCCTAGTTCTGAGAACTAGGAACTGGAGAGTGAGTGAATATTAACGTCACACTGTTCAGCTACAGGAGGGCTTTTGGCGATGGACCATGTAAATTTAAACCATGGTCAAGTGACGTGGACGACACTTGAGCTGGCCCCCGCCGCGCGGGCTCCTAACTACCACACTTTGTTTGAGCTCTCGACAGATTTAACGTGCATCGCTCTCCAACATGGCTAGGAACTGGCGAACACTAGCATGAAGAAGGCTGGCCTGGAAAAGGCTTCTTGAGAAGGCCTGGGCTGTCGTGCCATTGAGGAAGAAAGAAAGGACGCTGTCGATTTTCTGCATCATGAAAATCCGCTAACTTGGGCCAGGGTCGAACCTGCAACTTTAGGCGTAGAAGGCCAGTGATTAACCAACTATGCCACCCAGCCAGCTAGTATATTAATATATGCAAAGTAATTTTTATGAAACTAAAAGTAATGCTTTGAAGGAATACATAAATTAATAAAAAAAAAAACTTGTCAAAGTTGACCTACCTGCTAAATGATGAATTTTGTTAGTTTCTTTTAAAAAAATTTTGTTATGTAACTTAACATTGAAAAATATTTATTCATTAAATGCACTTCATTCCTCTGTTGCCTGAAATAATTTTTGTTGATGATTGCAAGTACTATTTTTTTTTATACCCAATAACCTCCATTTTTAATAACGTGTGGAGTTCACTTCCCCCCAAAAAAATTCTGAATTTGCATCATGATTGTTTAATAACTTTTTAAATTAAAAATGAGCTAATAATTTTTCTCAGAAATCAAAATGACTATTTAGACTTATGCTTACCAAAAAAAAATTTGGTTTGTGCAAAAGACAACAACCATTTCCTGACAATAGAGAATGTTATCTCTTTAAATATTAAATACTAAAATCTCAAAGCTTTAAATACATTTTTACCATAACTTAGTTTATTTTAATGAAATAAAATTATTTAAATAAATTTTCTTAAATATTCTTTTTTGAGTGTTTTTATGTGATTTAGATAACTTTTATCATGCCTTTTTGCTTAATTTAAGCATTTAAAGAAGTTTTAATCTTTATTTATTAACATTTTAAATGAAACATGGTGCATTTTTAAAAACACACAGTTCTAAAAAATTTTCTTTATATATTGATCGTAAAGTATAACTTTCAATAAATCTGTAATTTATGTCAAAAATAAATTCATTACAGGTAGAACAATACTATTATCTACTCATCACATGGATGAGGCTGATGTTTTGGGTGATCGTATAGCTATAATTAGCAATGGGCAGTTAAGATGCTGTGGTACTCCTTTATTTTTGAAAAATAATTTGGGTGATGGATATCATCTGTACATTGTGAAAAAAGAAGCTGAAACTAACTTAGAGAAAGGTATTTCTTCTGTTACTTGAAATATTTAAAAATTGTTTGTGATCAGTGTTAGTTTTTCCCCATAGAGTACATTAATTAAGTAACTATTAATTCATTTTTTATTATAAGGACTAATATTTGAGTCATAATACTGAAGCAAATAGTGGAAATTGAAATAAAAATCTTTTTTTAGACAATTTTCTAGATAAAAAACTAAGTAATAATAGTGATTCTTTAAATCTGCATTATAGATTAAAGGAAAAGCATATATTTTTGTGCTATATTTTCATAATGAATGTTTTTGCTTTTATATATATATATATATATATGTTATTAGCATAATGCTCACTGTATTTATTCTTGTGATATATTCTTAGAATTCATTTTAAATTTTCTTTATAGAAAATATTCAAAATACAGTGACATCTTTCATCACTAAGCATGTGGCTTCAGCCTATCTTGCCTCAGAAAGTAAACGAGAACTGCATTATATTTTACCAATTAGTGAATTACGTAAAGGAAGTTTTGAAAAATTGTTCTCTGCGCTTGAATCTAGTATGCCAAGCTTAGGTATTGCAAGTTATGGAATCAAAAACACTACTTTGGAAGAAGTTTTCTTAAAAGTAGCTGAAAAAGGATTAAAAGAAGGTAAATAAATCTATAACTTTAAATCTCTTTATTTAATGCATTTTTAGTATAAAGGCTGTTTTTCAATTATTGTGTTCCAGTTAAAATTGAATTATAATAGTTGTGTATTGATTTAAATAAAAATACATATATTTGAGCTGTCATTAATTGGTGGTTTGTATACTTCTAAGGATTTGAGAAAAGTTTGGTTGTCTGAGGAAGAAACGAATTATTATGTACATTTTTCAAAATATTATTAATAATAAAGCAAGAATAATATTTAATATTATGTTCTAAATGACAATTTCCACCCGTATGCTTAATTTATGTATTGTACTAAAGAAGGATAAATAATGTAGGTACAGTAATACTAAAGCAACTTCAGAGTGGTTTCAACAATTACAGTACTGATTTTCATCAATTTTCTTATGAATTATTGCTTTTTTAATTAAGTATTTTCTCCAGTTTATATTGCTGAAGGAGGAACTAAAATAGAGAATTCACTGCATTATATTAACACTGTTATATAGATAACATGTAATTAATATAGATATGCAAAAATATTTTGTATTTTCTTTATAAATGTACTCTATCTTTAGATAATTCCACTACTATTCTGTAAAAGGGAAAATTTTTTATATTTTATATACATTTATTTATTTACTATTGTTGATTCACAAAGTAGAACTTGTAAGAATATGAATTTTTCTTTAAAACCGTTGAATTCATATCTTTCAATTTAATTTCTCTCAAATTTCTTGCTTAAAGATAATGTGTAGCTTTTTTAATGAAGTATTTTCTCCTGTGTTTATATTTCTCAAGGAGTCACTAAAAGGGAGAATTCACTGCATTATATTAATATTGTTATATAGATAACATAAAAGTAATATAGATATACAAAAATATTTTGTATTTCCTTGATAAATGTATGCTATCTTTAGATAATTCCACAGTTAGTGATAGCAGTCTGAAACAGACAAACTCCAGTGGATTTTATGATTCGGTTTCACCTGACCTTGAGGAGAACTCTCCCACTAATAAATTACATGAAAAAAGCTTAACAGAACTATCCAATTCTGATCAAGAAAGTGGCTCAATTGCTAATTCTTCCACAAGTAATAGAAAAAAATCTTCTGATGACAGAAAAGCAGACTACTACCAATTGCCCCCAAACCATGTTACTAAAGATCAAGATGGTATGAGTCTATAGTTATGCATGCTGTTTGATATAAATTAAAACAGTAACTGCTGTAATGCATGTGTAGTGGTGAGATTTAATGCATTAATCCTATTAATGAAGTATGCATGAATTAGTTATTCTTGCATTAGGTATTTCTTTTCCCTAATAATTTTCTTTTATCTAATAAAAACATAATGGCTTGGTTATGTATAATGGGAGCATGAGAGTTACATTTCTCATATATTTGTAATACTTTTTATCTTTTAGGGATGCCTATTATTGTATGCATGTTTTCAGCTATTTTTCATGATCTTGTCATTATTTCCCTTTTATTGTTATATTTGGGATGCTTAGTACTAGATGCCATTTATTTTTTATGTACGTATTTCCATGAGCGAACATTTTGCTCCTTATAGATATTTTTATATATAGCATGTATATATTTTAATTGTATTGATTTTTTCGTGTGATGAATTGATTTTGTATTAAGTATTTGATTTCCCTGTATAAATTTGTTTCATATTTTGTAAAAATATCAGTTTCTTCATTAGTGTTTAAAATAATCGTATGCATAGTGTGTAATAGATAAATGAGTTTTTTTTTCCCTATTACAATTAGAATTTTATCTGTGTGTGGGCTGTTTGTGTTTTTTACTCAGTAATTAAATAAGATTTTCAAAAATTGCATTTTTGTGTTTCATATGAATCTTTGTCACTTATCCAATTTTATGTCCAAAGGGCTTTCAGAGGATGTCATGAAATCAAATTTGGGTCTTGAAGGATGTGGCAGCTATAAAGTGGAAGGCAAAATGCTTCTCTTCCAACAATTTACAACAATTCTCCTTAAAAGATTTTATTGCACCAAACGTAATTGGAAAGGAATATTTTCCCAAATCCTGCTTCCTGCTTTCTTTGTCAGCATAGCCATGTCTGTGGCTCTGACTGCACCGAAAGTTGAAGATCTTCCACCCCTTGTACTGAGTACATCTCAGTATTATAATTATACTCAGCCACAAGGAAATGTGATTCCATACTCAAGAAACAGATTAGATATAGATAACGTAGAAGACAGGTGTGTAGTTTTTTTTATATAAGCTATTTAATTATGCTTATAGTATAATATGCTGTGGTTATATTTCTTTTATTTTTAACAGCATGTAAGACATTTTGTTAAATGTTTATTATTATATTTATCCAAAATGTTTTAAATTAGATGCTTTATAAAATATGTGTTGTTGGCTTAGTTAATGTTTTTAAGCACATTATGAGTTCATATTTCTCTGATTATTCAATGATTTAATTTATCGGTACTTACATATTATACCTCAACCAATTTTGTCCAATAAAAAGACATTGACAAACACTGTCATCATTATTATTACTGTGTTTGAGCATGCATAGGAACGGTTTTCACTATTGACTGTATATCGCAGCATTTGGCAATGTTTTTTGAGTTGACAAAATTGGTCAACTGTACAACATGTAAGTATCGATTTTTCTTTATGTATCTTTACCTTAAAATTGTCTCTGTGATATTATGCCCTAAAAGATATATGAAAAAATATTAAAAAATAATTTTTTGATGATTTTATTTACTTCTCTGCTAAGTTGTAATTTTGGAAAATTCTTTTATTTAAAATTCAGCATTAGAATAACACATTTTTCTCACATGTATATAGATGGTCACAAGATGCAGATTCTGAGAAAGTCTTTGCTACTCTCTATATGCCATCTGGTGTAGGTGCTACTTGTGTCCTCAAGTCTCCTTTTAATAATAGCTTTGATGAAAAAATGAACTTTTCTGCAAGAAATTATGATTTGCTATCTGCATTTTTTGAGCCTTCCTGTGAAAGTGTTTTTGTACCAGGACTTCCACTGGACAATTTTGTACCTCCTCCACCCACAAATAGTCCTCAAATGGCCAACTTAAACAATTACACTTTAATCAGAGCGACAGGTATGTGTTTTTCTAAAGTGGGTTTTATATTTGTGTATATATATACATACATACAATAATTTAATTATGTAAATGAATATGCAATCTTGTGATTTTTTTCTTTCTTTTAGCAATAGAAATTTGTTAATGTTAGAAATCTTTGAATTTTAATGTGTTAGTAATTTTGAGAACACTCATGTTTAAAACTTAGAATACATTTTTTTTTCAAACTCTTAAATATATCTAAAATACAAAAAGTATGCAATATATTTAAAAAACAAATTGTGATGAAATTATGAATTATTTCTTTCCAATGAGAGAAGTATATATTCTTGTAATTTCTTCACAAAATAAATGAATTTTCAAAAATTTTAAATTCTGTAATTTTTGTGTAGTTTTTCCACAAGAATTCATATTACTTAACTATGGGGTAAAATTTAAGTGATATACTGTTATGGAAATTTCCAATAAAGGAAAATCAAACAAATTGCTTTAAATTAACTGTCAAGATTCTTTAGAACTCTTTTTGTGGTATAAATATGCATAAACATTTCAAGTTTTGATATATTTAAATCAAACTAAGCATATTACATAGGCAATAAAATTAATTTTCTTTTTATGAATTGTAAATTTAGTAATTTTTAAAGTTTACTATCATTTTTCATAAATATGTATTTATAGTAATGAAAGAAAATATGCATGGTGTGTCAGACTGACATATAAATATTTTCTTTTGTTAAGAATCTCCATCAAAGTATTATCCTACCTGTCATTGTTCTGATGATAAAACTGGATTTGTCTGTAATGACCATTAT
Organism: Trichonephila inaurata madagascariensis; assembly: GCA_019973955.1. Classification (NCBI taxonomy): domain Eukaryota; kingdom Metazoa; phylum Arthropoda; class Arachnida; order Araneae; family Nephilidae; genus Trichonephila; species Trichonephila inaurata. The sequence continues at coordinate 48,204 of BMAV01017724.1, read as the reverse complement.
ACAGATCCACCATCTTTCAAAGTAGTTACAAGTGATATTTTACTTGATATCAGTGGACAGAATGAGCATGAATATTTCTTATATACAACAGGACTGTACAGATTACGAAGGTAAGAAATAATTTTTTTAAAAAAAAATAGTATTACAAATTGACCTGAAAGTTTTTTAAAAAAATGATGATATATGTTTGTAATTTTCTTTATTTTTCAAGGGTAAAGTTTTTAACACCCTAGTCTATATTATATTGAAAATTGTCTGTAGTGTTATGTGCAAAGTCTTACGTTTGTATAATATTTACTAGTATAATTATTTAATTTGGATTGTTAATTATATTAATTTTTAAATCATATGCAGTATTAATTTCTAAAATTTGTATCAATAATTATTTTGTAAATGAAAATTTGTGAAATTTTTGCCTAATAACCAACTAACATAAAAAGGTTATAAAAATACTGCACCCAAATTTTTTCCCCTGTTTCCAGTCATGTTATTTGGTTAAAATCATAATGTACTCGAAATTGATTAAATTACAAATAAATAATAATTGTGTTAAAATTAGATAAAAATTGTCATGATAAGGTTTTATAGTATTTTTTAAACAAAAATAATTTAAATACAATTTTACAAAGACAAATTGTATGATAAAATGTTAAGATATCATTTACACTATCAATACTCTGTTATTACTTATCATTTTGTATCTTTCTGTGTTTAAAAATATTTTAAATGTTATTCTCATTAAAAAAGAATTCTGAATGAATTTTTAAGCTTAAAAAAGGATTTGCATCTAAATTATAGGAAATAAAATTTAGGTTGACCATCCGTATCCTTCTTCATATTTTCTAGTTTTTATTCCTTCTTAAAATGATACACTACATAAAAGAAATAATTTTTAAAGGTTAATATTGTTTTTCTAATATTCTGTAAATAAAAAAAATTAAAAGAAATTCTTACAATTCTAAAACATATCTGTATCATTTCTTCCTCTTTCTTAGGTATGGGGCATTTTCTTTTGGTTTAATTAGAGATTATGTTCCTCAGAATTTTGGGAAAAATGCTCCACCTTTATTTCGAAAAATTGCTGTTCGGAATATTGCTAAGGTACAGATAATTAAGAATTCTTTTTTTTTTTAAAAAAAAGTTTTTTTTCTTGTATTTTAATTTTAATTTATCTAATGATTGTGTATATATTGAAATTTTAGGTGTGGTACAACAACAAAGGTTATCACAGTATGCCTACTTATGTCAATAGTATGAATAATGCCATATTGAGAGCAAATATTCCCAAATCTAAAGGATACCCTTCAGCTTATGGTAATTTTTTTATGCATAAATTGAGCATTATTTTTTTATTGTTATTCTTTTAAAAAGAACTATTATTTGTTTGTTATAATGTAATTATTGATTTAGAGAGAATATAACTCTTTGAAAAATGTTATGCATGGTTAATTTATTAAATATTTCTTTGCTATTATATATAATTAAATATTGTGTTAATATTTTTAGGCATAACAGTTATTAATCATCCTATGACAGATACTTCATATTTATTATCAAAAGACCAAATGTAAGTATGATTTTTTTTTAATAAGGTAGTTACATTTAATTATTCTGAAATGCAATTTTTCCTTAATGCTTTTTATATTAAAAGAAACAACATAAAATGTAAACATTAAGTTGAATAACTACATAATTATATGAAAACATTTCCATTTGAATTATAACACATATTACTAATAAAAAGAGATTTTTAAGTGAAAACTTTCCAACTCAAACCAAGCACATATAGTCATAGCAAACCTAAAGAAGCTTCATATCCAGAAAGCAAATGACAAGAAACCACTGTTTACTTCATTTAATTAACAAGTCCTGATATTTGTGGGCAGTTATAGAAATAGATAGATCTCCAACTGAATTCTTAACCAATAAAATTACAATCAGTGTATTATAGAATTGGTAAATTCCTATCATCATTTATGTATTCTATTTCTTGGGGTGCATTAGTTCTGCTATTTGTCTTAAGGGTTAAATTGCAACTATATATCAAAATCACAAAATTAAAATGTTTTTTTCCCTTGTAGATAAAATTTTCTTTTTTAAAATTTTTTTTTCTTCAGTTCATTTATAATGATGTTTACATTGTGATTCATATTTTATTGCAAATCCATGTTTTAATGTAAAAAATAAAGTCCTTTTTTAAAAAAAATGAACATTTTTTCAGTTTAATTTCGTACCATAAAAATATTATAATAATTTCAGATTACAAGGCACAGATGTTCTCATTGCTATCTTTATCATTGTTGCAATGTCATTTGTACCTGCTAGTTTTGTGTTGTTCCTTGTATATGAACGTTATACAAAAGCAAAGCATTTGCAATTTGTTTCGGGAGTGGATGCTGTTATATATTGGGTTGCAAATTATTTTTGGGATATGGTAAGCATTAATTTTTGATTAAATTTTAATAATCTTCATTTTCTTTAAATTCTTTGTTTCAGTCCAAATTATACATATTTATAATTAATTCTTAAGAACATAAAGTTATTTTTATTGATCAATAAATGAGTGTGTGCTTAGTAGTGCAATAATGAGTGTGCTTTTATCTTCTGTACTTAGCATTCAAAATGTTCTAATTTCATAGCATTAAAAAGGATATATTTATAATTTTATATAATGTAATGATGTAGTTATGGCTATTAAAAACTTCTTGACATTGATCAAATCACTTGTTTATTTTGGCAATTATAAGATCGGAAGACTGAATTCAACATCCTCTCTGTGTTTAAGTACCAGGCAATCAAGAGAAAGATTCATCCCTTTTCTACATTTAATTTGGGAAAAATCCATAGGGAAAAAATGATCATGTGTTCAAGTGAAGGGAAATATAAGTTATTTTTTAATTTTTCATAAATGTTTTGGGGAAAACTGTCAATCGCTCAGTAAGGCACTTGTAAGCTATTAAGATATTCTTTTATGAGAATTGTGAATAAATTGGTCAAAAATTTGTCTAATCTTCTTAATGTGAATTCATGTATAAATCTGCTAAAATATAAGTTTTAATCCTTTAAAACATGATAAAATGAGATGCATTTCAAAATAACTTATTTGAAGTTATGATTTATTGAAAAGAAGCTTATAGAATTGGAATTTTAAATAAATATTATTACACACTCACACATACATATAATAAAGACTTTATATGTATATAATTAAAAATTATGAATATTTCATTTTTAATATGATGAGTTTTGCTCTAATTGTTTTCTTTATCAAGAAATACATTCATATACTTTTCAGTGCTTAGAATTGGTTGAAGTTTTAAATATTTCTTATTGCATTTTTGGAAAATGAAAATATTTTAAAATGTGTAGAGAGTTGAATTTACATTTTTATAAAATTTAATTATTTTATATTTTATTTTATATTTATAAACATTTTCTTTATATTGCAGTGTAGTTATGTGGTCCCAGCTACTTGTTGTGTTTTGATACTTCTTATCTTTGACATTCCTGCTTATACTTCCCACAAAAACTTTCCAGCTGTAGTGTCATTATTTTTAATATATGGGTATGAACTTGAATAATTTTTAGAGATTGTGTGTAATGCAGTTGTAATTCTTAAAACTATGTTTACACTATTATTATCAATTGCATTTATTAATTTTTTTTCTGTATTAGGTGGTCCATTACTCCTGTGATGTATCCTGTGTCATTTCTTTTCAAAGAACCAAGTACTGCTTACATTTTTCTCATTGTTATTAATCTATTTGTGGGAATCACTTGTGTTGTTACATCATTTTTGTTGGAAGTCTTCTCATATGATGCTGTAAGTTTCATATAATCATCATTTACAATTCTGTTTTGATTTGATACACTATTATTATTATATATATATATATATATATAAAATTTTTTTTTGAAAACTTGAAGAATGGATGTTATAGATATATAATAATAAATAATATTGTTTTAAGGTTGTTGCTCTAAATAGTAGTTTTTAAAATATTTTAATGTTACATTTTTTAAAATACTAATTAAATGAAAACTCAAAATTTTTTTTCCAAATTAGCCAAAAAACATTTTTTAAATGTTGTCTTAGCATGAGTTTTATTATTGTATATGTTACCATTAAAATGTGAAACTTCACAGAATAACTAGGTTTTTCTTGAAAAAACTAAACAAGTTATTTAAAGTACACATGGACAAAAAAAATTAGCGCACCAAGAAGGAGTGAATGAAATTCAAAATGAATAAAATTTTGCATATGTAATGACTTCTTTTATATAAGTAAATGATTAGAAAATCAAAGAAAAAGGATCATTTATTTCAGAGACAAAGGCAGAAGAACGGAGGATTTAATACCCTGTTGAATCCCCTCTAGCGCGAATGCACAATGCGATACGATCGGACATTGAGGCATACAAGTTCTGTATGATGTCTTGAGACATTTTGTTCCATATTTGCTGTAACCTTGCCTCTAGTTCGTTCAAACTCGTGAAATGCCCAACTTGCCACCCCAAATGATCCCAGATTTTTGCTCAATTAGAGAAAAGTCTGGGGAATGGGCAGGCCAAGGAAGAGTAGTAACAGTGCAGAGACATTCTTGTGACACCCTTGCCGTGTGAGGCTTAGCATTGTCTTGTTGAAAAATGGCTCCTGGGAGCCATTGCTTGAGTGGCAATACATATGGTTGCAGGATGTCATGGACATACCGCTGGGCTGTCTTGGTGCCACGGATCAATAATAGGGGTAACCGTGTATTGTAGGCAATTGCACTCCATACCATCACATCAGCTGTAGGAGTGGTGTGTCACTGTAAAGCAAAGGCAGGAATGAGACATTCACCATGGGGTCTCCACACACGAACATGATTGTCACCACTGGTGAGATTGAATCTGGATTCATCGCTAAAGATGGCCTGGTTCCATTCCACTACTGTTCAGTTTCCTCGTGCGCGACACCACTCCAAACTGAGGTGTGGATGGGTGGACGTCAAGTGCAGCACACGTAATGGGCACTGCGATCCCAAATGTCCTTCAACGGGCACCTTCGTATGGTTTGAGAAGGCATAGGGGCCCCTAGTGAAGATGCTACCTGTGCCTGGATGGCGGCCAATGAAGCAGTTGGCTCTACGAGTGCATTTCTTACGATGTGGGGGAGTTCTCGATGACTGGTCTGTCGAAGGTGTCCTGCGCCTGGTCTTCATGTAAATGACATTTCTCGGATCCACTGATCCCAGCACCTCTGCCTTTCTGACCACCAGCTTTCATGATGCTGATGATTCTCCCCCTCTCAAACTGCGACAGCTGCTCATATTGTCTTCAGAAACAGTGTAATGGCATGTCTACCTCACCTCTTTCTTTGTAAACAATTCAGCACATTCAAACAAGCTTTGGTTACCTGTTTTATACTCCACGGAGAAGGACGTTAAACACTCTTTACTGGTTATACGTAATGCGCAATCACACTGCATTTCTAATCATTTGTATATCTGCCCGACATATACCTTCATGCCAAGTTTTGGTACGATCCAGCGATTATTTCTTGGTGCGCTAATTTTTTTGTCCCTGATTATATGTAAAATTATTAGATTTTACGGTTTAACTAGGTATTCTATAGAATAATGATTACTTGATCATTAAAATATGGAATACAGCACTCGAAAGTTCTCTGAACCAATTCTAGCTGTTTTTATTCTGTTTTGAACAGCTTATAACCTCTTTGTAATGACATATGTGTGTATACACTTCATTTCGTTGCTTTTAAACATAGAATTTAGGTGGTGTATGCATGTTAGAGTTTTACATTTTGAATTATTAACAAATACTTTTTGTAACCTGTTTACAAGCAATGACTTCTGCAAGAATGGGAGACCAACCTGAAAATAAGAAAGATTTAATGCAAGAGAGATGTGAATCTTTACTAAATAATAATGGGATAAAGAAAAAAATTACTGCACTTGTGAAAAATTATTAACTTTTATATCTGAAGTAAGAAGTGCTAAAACAGCACAGAAAAAGTACCTTGTGATTATTGGTTACTCCAGCATTATGATATCCTTGAAGTTCAAGGAATAGAAAAGTTAATTGTGCCAGTAACAGATGCAAAACATATTTTTTCCCTTTCTGTTCAACTAATGTTAGCAATATGAGATAATAAATTATGTCATTGGCTTTTCTGTATTATTTATTAATTAATCATCCGCAATAGGAATAAACTTTTTTTTTTAAGATTTTTTTAGATATTTATAATCAATTAATTTATAAAAATAACTTTGCAATTGTTTATTTCTCACTTTAAAAGTCTGTCGTTAGGCATTTCATGAGTAACTAGTTATTTCATAAAATAACTAGGTAAAGTATGAAATTTTTCATCTGTTATATTCTTTAACTGACTTGTCTAGTTATTTCACGAAATACCTAGTTGTTCTATGAAATAACTGAATTATACACATTAACAAAACATGTACATTCTCTTTTATTACAGAAGGAATCTCTTTATTTGTTAGTGATACATGCCATTTTAAGATGGATTTATTGATAGATGATAAATGTTTATTGGTAGATGTTGATTTTAATTTGTCTTCATTATTAGTAAATTTTCTAATAAATTAATATTTACTTCATTCTTTTTCTTGCTAATTTGTGTACCTCTTATGAATAAAATTGTGAATTTAAATTGAAACTTTTTTTTTTTTGTATTTTGAAAATTGTAGTACCTGGGAGAAGTACATAAAATGCTAAAGACTACATTTCTGCTGTTTCCTAATTATTGCTTGGGTAGAGGTTTAATGGATATTGCTTTCAATGAATATCAGAACTTTTTCTTATTTAAAACAGGTATGTTGTCATTTGTTTCCGCTTAAAATGATGTGGTAAATAAAACTTTGCAATTTTCAATTAATTATATTGACTTTTGAGAAAATCTATATGAAAAAAATTGGTTTTCTAGTCATCAATAAAGTATTCATTTAGTTTTTTAATTTACATTTGTTTGTACTAAGATAATTCTTTCTTTAATATTTTGTAAATTGCTGAAATGTTTATTTACTATAATGGTATTCTAGCTCTTTGTACTGCTACATAATCCATTATCATTACATCTTCCAGAATATAATCTGTTAAATTCAGTATATTTCTTAGTATCAGATTTACATACTCCATCTATGTAAATCTTCTTTAAAATCATTTGACGTATTATCTTTGAAGAAGTTAATTACAATTACATGCCCTTGATTAAGATGGGAATTTTATACAGTTTCAAATAAAGTATTAAATAGCTATTTTACTATGAATATGGTGTATTCTTAATCGGGGGGGGGGGGGGGGCGACCTTTTAGCTGCGGCGTGCCAAATGAATTTATCAATATGATTCAGCATGTCACACAGTAGGACATTTTTGAAACAATTTGATTGCCACAATAACGCATGCAGAGTTAGAGAATAGAGGTCAATAATACAGATTTACAGTTTTATTATATACTAATTTTACATCATTTAAAGATATATCTTCAACAAAAAATTAGAAAATTAAACTTATACATATATTACGTATTTTTAAACATATTTATTTATTAAAATAAGAAATAGAGCAACATAAAATATGTGTTTTCCTTCATAATAGTTAAATAAAAATTTTCATATAAACCTAATGCTTACACCACTCTCTCTACTTTCATATAACAAAATCAGGGATATAATTTGTGATTTTCAATTAGACGTGATTCTGAGCATTCAGTGATTAAACAATTTCTTTGAGGATTCGAAATATTTTTCATACATGGATAAATTTTTTACATAGATATATAGAACCAAAAGCAGAACATGTGCAATTTTCTCTCTTCAAACAATTAAATCTCTCCAGTAACGACATTCAATGATTTACAAAATAGCTGTAAATTTATCTTTAAGATTTATCTTGCAAATTTTTTCATAGTTCTGTAAAGGTCCATAATTCTGAAGATGTTTGTCAAATAAGGTCCATTACAAATTCATTAACTTCCATCCACTCAAAAATTGACAAATTTGTAGAGTAGTTCTGAGTCCCTCTGAGAATTGTACCATATGTCACATGTGGCATGTGTGCCATTGGTTGCCGACCCCTGTTCTAAATTAAAAACTTTATTCATATCTAGTTGATCATGTATGTCAACAATTCATAAAGGAATTGTCAACTTTTTAAAGACATTTACAGTGATTGATGACTTTTTCCCTAATTCTAATAATTTAAGAAAAGAAAAAAGATTATTTTAATGAGATACTCATATATAAAAAAAGCGGCAAATTGCAACACAAGATTTTCAGATATTCCGATCTATTATATTATAAAAATCTTAAATCCAAAATTTCATGAAATTACTTCCTACAGCTGAGAAATTATTTAAAATTGAGATTATAATCCCAAATTAAGCAGTGTTAAGAAGACATGTTTGTTATGTTTAATTATTGACTTGCTAATCACTTAGTGTTTTAAAATAGAAAAATATTAGGAATAATTTGCTTCTTTTTTGAACAAAGGCTATTGATTTAAAAAATATATATATTTCATTTGATATTAAACCAAATAATAAAAATATTGTAGTAAAAACTGAGTTTAAAAATGTTTGAGATTTTATAAAGAAATCATTATTACAAATCTAGTATTTGTTTCCTGCCACCACCATGGCTTTTAGAGCATAAAGATTACTTATTCACTTAGTTCTACGACTCTTTATTATATGTTCTGAATTTTTTTTAAAATATAATCTAATTCCCCTTCCTCTTAAGCATTGATATCAGTTTTGTACAGCTGCAATAAAATAAATTAATTTATATATTATATAATTTTAAAATGCTGTCAACAATTATTTTGATAACCTTTTAAAGCATTAGATTATTAACTTGCTAACCATTACTTATTCCTATCAAATGTTATCTTACTTTTATAATTATTATTGTCATTTTCATTGTTTTACAATTTTTAGGCCAGTATGATAAAATGAAGTCACCTTTTGCCTGGGATTTAGTTACAAGAAATCTAGTAGCAATGGCTTTTTCTGGCCTAGTGTTCTTTTTCATTACTCTCTTGTGCGAATTTAACTTTTTAAGAAAACCAAAGTAAGTTTGGCATATGTTTGTCTTAATTTTAAAATGTAAATATATTAGAGTAGCCATATAATTCATGAAACTATCTAAATTCACTATTTTCAATTTGAAATTTGATGTATTCGTAAAAATTAAGTATAATTTTTTTATGAAACTAATATAAATTTCTTATAGCATTATGTATCTTTAGTTAAAATAAATTTTGCATTAATATATTTTGCATTTTTGCTAATTATGAGCTTGTTTGTCATTTAAAGATAGGATGAAAAATGTAATATGAAAGGGAAGACTATAATATATCATAGATGTGGAAATTCGTAAATATTTTATGCATTTAAGTTGTAATTTTTTATTATTTTTATTTTAAAGAAATTTGTATCAAAGTGTAGAGAAATATTTTTTATGAACTATATTTATTAAAAAATTGTTCTTTTAATTGAAAAAATATATTTCTGTAATCTTACCCATGATTCAATATTTTAATCATTTTATAATATTTAGTAAATAAAATAGTATTTAGTAAAATAAATCCTTTAACTTTAGAGAAAATATGCATTAGTCCACTTATTTTTATATTAACAAACAATCATTAATCTGTTTATTTAATTAAGGAACCTTCAAGTACCTGTATATTCAGTTGACGCTGAAGACGAAGATGTTTCATTAGAGAGAAAAAGAGTTTTAACTGGTCAAGCAAATGCAGACGTACTTCACTTGATTGATTTAACAAAGGTAGGCAAAAAGAAAAAAATGCAGTTTGTTCAGTAACTAGCATGATCTGTATTTTAATATCTAATTGTTCATTATAGATATCAGTTTGACTTGAATATGAATCTCATTAATGGATTATTCTTAATTTATGAAACGTGAATTTGTGTGACGTGTATTTTCCCTTCCCATCTTTTTATAATATTTTAACCTGAGTTATTTTCTTTTTCAAAAACCTTCTATAGATTTTTCTTTCTTCGATTTTTTTTTAAAAAAAACTTATATTCTTACAATAACTTTTAAGAAAATATTTTTAAATTAAATATTCATGAATATTTACTATAACTCATACATCTTGACTGATTATAGGTTTTTCAATACCTTTAGATGTATACTTTTACGATTTCATCATTGTCAAACCACTATCTGCTATTGAAAAAAGTATAACTTTGAGATATGAGACTTTGTGATATTTTTATGTGACAATATTCTATGTGATGCACATAGCATTTTTTTTAGCGACTTTAGTTCACCGTGTAATGCTTAGAGTCGCATAGTAGTCTTTTTATAATAAAATTTTGTTAGTAAACTAGTCGTAATAGAACTAGTTTACTAACATGTTCAAATATCCAAAAAGTACACATAGCAGACATTGATTTGACAATGATGACTTATTCTTTATTAAATTTTAAATATTGTAGGTTTTTTATTTTTAAGTTTATTAGGCATTTTGAATTCATTTTCATAGATTCTTAAAATCATTGACATCTAGGCTTCTCTGTGAACTATAATATTTTTATTGATTATTATAATCATAGAATGCAATGACTAATATTCTAATAATACTTTATTTCAGATCTATAATTCAAAAAACAGAAGGAAGAAACTTATTGCTGTAAATAAACTATGTTTGGGTGTTCCTGAAGGGGAGGTATTTGTGATTTTCTTTAATGAATTTATGTGCTTTATATAAATTTTATTTAATTTAAATTTGTTTTATATTGAATAAAATATTAATGGTTTAAAATTAAAACATTAATAAGCTCAAGAAATAATCCAATTATGCATGTGTTAGATATAAAGCTTTTAGTTTGACTAAATCACACACATAGATATTTGATAAAATAACTTCATTACTTTCTTTTAGTGTTTGGGTTTACTGGGTGTAAATGGAGCTGGGAAATCCACAACCTTTAAGATGCTAACTGGTGACACCAGTGTTACGGCTGGGGATGCATTCTTAAATGGATTCAGGTAAATAAAATTTTAATATATTTTTTAATGTGAACAGTCTATACATCCAAAGCAAGAGTGGATTAGAATATTGCAGAATCGATATGTTTATTTATTTTTTATTCAATTTAATCCCTTAACTTGCCACTGAAGTCAGTAGCGCACACAGGAATTTTTCAAGGGGGGGCGCGGGTCCAGGGTCGAAAGTCCACCATTCTTGTATCATGCTCCTTTTGATTTTGTCGATTTTCAGGAACAAAAAACAATAAAAAACTAATTATTGAATAAATAATTAGCATTAATTAATAAAATTCATTATTAATAACAAATATTTAATTAAATTTTACATACTATATACTTAGAATTGTAATCAATCGAAAAAAATCAACGGCTTTGGGTGGGGGCAGACCCCTAGGACACCCCCTTGTGTGCCCCACTGACTGGAGTATATATCTGTCTTGCTCAACCAGTGCATTAAGTGCTCTGGATGGATATATCGGTCTTTCTGAAATACGATCCTTTCCTTTGTACTGATCAGCGAAATTATTCTGTAGGTTTTAGAATGCAGTAAAAATTATCTTAACAGGGTTTGCAGTGGCTTCACTTATTTCAGAGAAAAATTTGCTTATTTGTGCCTTTTCTTTTCCCCCAATACACTGCATACACACGTCTATGTGAAAAATGGTGGCACTTGGGAGCAAATCGCATAACTTTTAATGGGCAGTAAAAGAACTAGAAGATATAAATCATTATTATGCCATATTTAACTTTATTATTCATTCTGCTTATGTAATATCAGCTTTGTGAACATTCAATACTGCCAATATTAATTTGAGTAATTTTGTAAATTTCTTATTTGAGAGATAAAACATTTAAAACTTAATTTAAGCTATTTTTACATTAAAAGAATTTCTTTTAATTACTTAGTATAAGAAAAGACCTTCACAAAGTACAACAATTCATTGGATATTGTCCGCAATTTGATGCTCTCTATGATGAACTTACTGCGAGGGAACATTTGATATTGTATTCAAGATTTCGGGGTATTCCTATAAAAGAGGAAGAAAAAGTAAGTTTTACTATAGTTTTGTTTTTTTAAGATATTTAATGTGTTTATTAACATTGTATTTTTTATATATATATATATATATATATATATATATATGTTTTGAAATGAAAAGTGTGTTAAGGAATTTTTCAGATCTATTTTTAAACAGTGTTAATTTGAAACAAAGATATTTTAAATATAAGTATTTTTTATCAAAGTTTGTTTTGTTGACCAAGGATTTAATTCAAAAAAAAATTCAAGTGGATTTTTTTTATTGCATCTAGGTTGTGGTATATTTCAGCTAAGGAAATATGTTTAATAAACAGATTTTAAAATAAATTTTTCACTTTGTTTCATGGATCTTTGAAAATTTCATGACTATTTCACTGACTTGCTACTTAACAGGTTTTTTAAAGTTCAATCCTAAATAGTCAAAAAAAAAAATATCCAAAAGTAATGTTTATAGACATGTTTAAAATGTTTATGAGTCAATCTAAGTAATTTTTCTTAAAATAAAATTTTTGTTTCAAGGTAATTGAGTGGGCTTTAAAGAAGTTAGATTTAGTGAACTATGCAGATCGAGTGACTGGGACATACAGTGGTGGAAATAAAAGAAAATTGTCTACAGCTATTGCTCTTTTGGGTGCTCCACGAGTCATTTTCTTGGTAAGTATTTTGCAGCTCATTTTTATTCTTATTTATGTAAATGTAAAACTAAAAGTTGTTCACGTGAGCATATATGATCTAATTATGAATTAGACATTCATGAGAGCAACTTGAAGAGCAAAGTTGCAGGTTGTTTAAAATAATGACTTTTAAAAATGTATTTTACCCTGAAATTTGTTGTTTGTAATTAAAATCTTTAAATGTTACTTAAAAGTTATTTAAAATATACTGTATTAATTTGTAACTGTAATTTTAAAAAAAAAAATGTTGTATTATTTTCTAGGATGAACCTACAACTGGTATGGATCCCTACACAAGACGATTTTTGTGGAATTTAATAATTGAACTTGTACAAAGTGGCCACTCAGTGGTACTAACTTCTCATAGGTACGCATTTTGTAGAGTTTTATTTATATAAAAATTCAGTCCACAATACACATTAACAGTCCTTTTAAACTGAATACCTAGGTTAAAATTATCAGTGGAGAAAATTCATCTTTATTTCAAATATATATCTCTAAATATTAAAACAAATATCTCTAATTCATTTTTTAACACTAAAGCATATACAACAGATATTCTTCCATAATCTATGCTTTATTAATTCTGAGTACTTCAAATATAATTTAAAATTTTGATATAATAAATATTACATATCAATGATATGTATTCAATTTGAATTTTTATTTTTATTTGGCATGAGGAAAATTTATCAATTACTTGATATAAAATATTTTCACTTCCTATTCAGATATGTTTTAATTTTTATGTGCATTCATTTGTGTATAGTATGGAAGAATGTGAAGCTCTGTGTACAAGATTGGCTATAATGGTCAATGGTCACTTTAAATGCTTGGGAAGCATACAGCATTTAAAAAATAGATTTGGAGAAGGATATTACATTACAGTGCGAACTGAAATGGGTGAACATGAAACCATAAAAAGATGGTTTCGAAAAACTTTTACCGATGCTAAATTGAAGGTATGTATAAATTGTTTGGGTACTGATTGCTCATCCATTTTATTTCTCATACAATTGCTTATTGATGAATTATGAATAAAACATATTGTATTAACTCAAATCTAAGTCACACCTCTGGTTCTAAAAATGTTCTTATGGAAAGATGTTGTCATCAATTCTAAGCTGCATCCCCAATTCTTTACATTTTTTTGAGAAAAAATAAAAAATTTTGCAAAAGTCTCTTTGATATCCGATACTTAAGAAATTTTAAGGAGAAATAGTGAGAAGTTAATAATTAATTTATTTTACCAGTATTAAAAACTTTCAAATACATACATGAACCTATAATTACTCTAACCATCAGTATGATGTTTCGAAAACCGTTCGTCACTCCCATTGTCACAGATAACTTCGGAATTGGTGTCAGTGTAGTCATTTTTCCCCATGGTGTCATCTTCCGTGCAACATTTTTTAAAAAGAATGCATTATAGAAGAATATAAGACTGTTGAACATTTATAAGGAAAAATTATACCATTTTGTCGATGTATATATGTTAACAGTGGTGTAACGAAAAACATTAGAGCTCCCCTGCAAAATCAGGTTTAGGACCCAAGTCAGATTTTGCAAAGGGCAATCAGGCTTTGGGCCCCCTAGAGTCCTGCTCCTCCCTGCAATGTTACTGTTTGTTACATCCCTGTCAAATTATCAGTTTCCTCTGCTGTGTTCCCATTTTTTTCTACTTATAAAGTTGCCTCCCTTTTCACACTTGCATTATAGTGAACTCATCTTGATGCTATTACCAATACATTTGATGTTTAAGGGATTAAAAGAAAGGGTATACAAGAAATTTCCTAAATATGAGCAGACAACAATGTTTAGGACAAACTGAATACTGGAGATGAACTGCAGAGTGGAGTAAATCATTGATGCAAGTGGCCAGAATGGACTGGTTTTCCTTTTGAAAGCAGTGGAAACTCAATTTTCCCCATCCAAGTAATGTTTTGCCTTCGATTCTAAGCCACACCTGATTTTCAGTAGCATTAACACTGGAAAAATAGTGCGGCTTAAATTCAACTAAATATGGTATATAAGTGTTAAGATTTAAATATTGAATGCAATTAAATTTTGAAGATTAGTATTCTGGTAATTATACTAGTTCTTAGTATTTTGGAGCAATTTCCTTAGTAAATCCTTTGCATAATTTCATATTTAAAAGAGCTGCTTTCTTTTATTCAAATCAACTTATATGCCTAAATTCAACATTTTAGATTCAATGAAATTTTAATCCTTTTTAAAGAAGTTATTGTAGAAAGGAAAGTATAAATTTTGAACAACATAAAATATTTTGTTTTGAATTCTTGTATTCATAACTTTTTCTGTTAACAAATCTGCTATGTTAATTTTAAGCCTTTTTTCTCCATCCTACGATATTTAACACAATTTCATTAATATGCTTATTAATAAAGAATATGCAACAATTATTTATACTTGTTATTTTCTATTTTACTTTATTTCTCATGTTTTGGAAATAATATTAAAAAAGTTTTAATTTTGATATTTTTGTCTCATTTCAATTGGCAATAATTAAAAAAATGTTTTGAATTTTTTGTTTTTTAAATAGGAGCAACACTACAACTTATTGCAATTTGAGCTTAAATCAGGGTGCATATCATTAGCATATGTATTTTCCAAGATGGAGTCTGCCCTTCAAGAGCTACCAATAGAGGAATACTCTGTCTGTCAAAATACATTGGACAATGTGAGATTATTTTTATTATAAAATCACTCTTGGTAAATTTTATTTAGTGTAAAAAATTAAAACCTGACTTGGTTGAGTATTTAAAATTCTTTAAAATTGATCACAAAAAATTACCTTTAAGTGTACTCTTACAAAATTTCACTAAAAAATTATATTTTTATGTTACCAGCATTGTATAGAATGCCTGACATTTTTATGCAAAGTATGAAATATGAGAATTATTTCATACTTTGCCTAGGCACTGTATAGAATGCCTAGGCATTCTATAGAATGACCAAAGCTGTTTAGGCAAAGTATGAAATAAGATCATGGTAAGACTATTATATCAATTACATACATTTCTAAAAAATGCAAATGTTATTCTGACAAAATAATGAGAGTGCCATCAAAAAATTATTCAAAACATGTAAAGGAAAAAGAAAGTTGTTCCAAACAAAATTTATGTCTTTATTATTAAGGAAAACAAAACATTCAAATTAAAAATACTAACTTAAAGTTAACCTACTCATTGCAACATGGTAGGCTTGAATGGCATTTTGAATTATATTTTTCACGCAAAGACCATTCTTATTTTGCTACTTTGTTTTACATATACATTTGACGAATCCTTTGCCGTTTCCATTGGAATGAGCGATTGCAACTGAAAGAAGAGGAATTTCATGGTCAGGAATATCTTTAATTTTAAGCAAGTTCTTAGGGCACAAAGTAAATTGTGATTTCACGTATACTTGTTTTAAATTCCTTCAAAAGTTTCAAGTCGATAGAAACCATCTTTCCCATTCATTACAAGTGCCACTATATTAGCATTCAGAAAAAAAATCATAAATTTCACAACAATGCCTTTTTTTTATAATAATTTTTCTGTTTTTTTCTGGCAAGATTCACAAAGGTGGATGTACATTTCAATATCATAACATGTAATGTTTTTTATTTGGTTGATAGTTCTTTCAGAATTCTATCATGTCCTCTGTGTTCAATAGACAAATGAGATTCATGAAGTACGTAAAATAACTCAAAATTCGAAAGTAATACTGTAAAGAAGTACTTCCCAACCTTTTTATCCCTGTGGATCAGTCAATAATTTATAATTTTACCATGGCCCGCTGAAGGTGGGATGTTAAATTGTATTTAAACATGCCTTCAGAATAAAATTCATTTACTCCAAAAAATGAACATAAAATGATTTTACATGAAATATAAAGTGATTTCCATAGAATGTCAAACAAACACTAGAGAAATACACCCCAGTAAATAAAATGAAAATAATTTAAAACTCCTTGAGAGACCCAATACCATTTAATCCACGAACCAGTGGTTGGGAAACATTCTGTATAGTACTGACGCCTTCTTTAACAGGTTACATAAGTGTACTTTTATTTTGACCAAACATCACATCATAGCTATTCAGCAACCAATAAGCCCTGG
Organism: Trichonephila inaurata madagascariensis; assembly: GCA_019973955.1. Classification (NCBI taxonomy): domain Eukaryota; kingdom Metazoa; phylum Arthropoda; class Arachnida; order Araneae; family Nephilidae; genus Trichonephila; species Trichonephila inaurata. Next base: position 31,323 of record BMAV01017724.1, on the reverse strand, counting down.
GTTCCTATTTAGTAGTCATTTTGGCTTTTTGTACTTCAGTTATTGACTTCTAGTATGCAGTTTCATTTAAAAAAATACTTTTTTTTAAAGCTTTAACTCAAATTTTGGGCAGCTCCTCATAGAATAGTTGTTTCATGCCTATAAACCTGGAGTCAATAACCTTGTAGCTGAAGCGTGTCAAAAATCAATCTACCTATTATGATTCAGCATGCCACACAGTACGGCAGTTTTGAAACAATTCTATTTCTGCGATAATGTATGCAAAGTTAGAAATAGAGTTCAATCATATAGATTTACAGCTTTATCACACATTAATTTTGCATCAATTAAAAATATTTCTTAACATAAAAATAAACAGCATAAAATATAACTATTTCTTCAATAAAAACCTCGAAATGTACTTATATTATTTTTTTTAAATATATTTATTAAAATAAGACTACATAAGATATAAGACAACGACATATAGACAACATAAAATATAAGTATTTCTCATCATTGCAGTTAAATAAAAAGATAAATAAAAATTTTAATGCGAATCTAATACTTGCCCCACTCTACTTTCATATCACAAAATCAGGGGTGTAATTTGTGACTTTCAATTTGACACGATTCTGAGCATTCAGTTGTTAAGCACTTTCTTTGCAGACTCGAAATATTTTTCATATGAGGGAAGATATTTTACTTAGATATCTAGAATGAATGAGTGAATATTAATGTCACACTGTTCAACTACACGAGGGGGTTTGGCGATGAACCTCGTATTTTTGAACCATGGTCAAGTAACGAGGACGACACTTGATCTAGCACTCCCCTCTCTAAACTACCACACCACACCAATGGAAGGGTATTTGAGTTCTCAACAGATTTAACCTGCATCGTTCCCCTACACAACGAGTCTTTAGTGGTACTGTGCTCGAACTCGTGACACGCCAGCCACGATCTGATACCTTGACCACTAGGCTACCGCGGTCACTTAGATATGTAGAACTAAAAGCAGAAAAAATGTAATTTTCTCTCTTCAAACAATTAAATATCTCCATCCTATGGCATTCAATAATTTACAAAAAAAACTGTAAATTTACCTTTAAAATTTTTTCATAATTCCTTAATTGTCCATAATTGTGGAGATATTTGTCAAATAAGGTTTATTACAAATTTATGAAGTTCCATCCATTCAAAATTTGACAAATTTATTGAGTAGTGCTGAATGCCACTGATAATTGTACTGTGTGCCATAGGTTGCCTGCCCCTGCTATAGACCATGACTCCTTCCTCAACACTACAGCTTGCTTCTCCATTTTCATGCAGTACAGGGAAAAACCGATTTTTTTTTTTTTTGTTGTTGAACAAATTTTAAGTAAAATTGAGCATTTTGACTCTCCTGAAAAAGCACGATGTGCAACTGACAAATTCTGAGCCTGAGGCCTGTGTTAAAAGTTTCGTGCCTTCTCCCACAATATTCGAAATGAATCAGAGATGTATTTCATACTTTGCCAGTTTCTCATTAGGCATTCTATAGAATGCCTAGGCCATGTAAGAAATAAGGATCATTTCATACATTGCCGACTAGTTTTAGGAATGCTGGATTTCTTACTTTGCCAGTAATGTAGAAATATTCTTGAATGATATAGATACTATTAATTTCCTATGTTTAAATATTTTTAAAAGAAAACAATTACACACTATCTTTCTATTAATTGAAACAATAAAAATAAGTTTATTAAAAAACATCTTGCACTGATTGTTAATTTTAAAAAAAAATCCCCTGAAAGAATGTTAATAATATAAAAAAAAAATATTTTTCAATTTTAATTCTCCCAAAATTTCCAAAGATAAATGTATTTTGTATAATTTTAAAACTGGGAAAAATAATAATAAAACAATTAGATAAATAATATAATAAAATAACTAGATTTAATATCTATTTAAAGACAGAGATAGTTATACTTGGGAAAATTCACTGTTAATTTGATTTTTATAAAAAAGTAAGTAAAAAACTGGATTGTCTAACAATGAGACAGATATTTTTGTAGTGACAAAAAGAAATATTTTAAGAAATTTACCTGAAAGTAAACATTGTACCGTGTAATATTTCATCTCATTGTCATTATTAATAAACCATCTTTATTTGAAATGCTTATCAATGTTTTCAGTTTTATTATTTTTATGATTTTTTTTTTAAAAAAATTTAGGTTTTCATAAACTTTGTAAAACAACAGTCAGATGGAATCCGAGATCCTTCCTTGAGTCCTGCCTTTTCACCTATATTGTCTGATTTAGAGGAGGTGCTAGATGACTCACCTGAAATAGCATCTTCTCTGACAAGATCGCAAGTGAGTCTGAAATTTTTTCTTCAATTTTACATTAATTTTAAAACACGTTACTGAACCTTTTTACCTTTTGTACGGAAAATACATTTTCCAAATATTTTGACTGTTTTCAGTTAAAAACTGGAGCAATAGTTTCCAAAATAGGAAAACAGGGATAAGTGTAACATTAGTGGGAATAAAAATTGAGAGATTTATACATCTGTTCTTGTTCATATCTAATCACAGTTAAAAATTACTATTTATCATCAATATTTTGTTATGCAATTATATTGCAGTATTTATCATGATTTTGGTTTAATTGTATATGAGGGAACTTTTTCTAATTTAGAAAAAAACCGTCAATATCATTTATTTTACTGAGCACAATGTAATGAATTGTATTTTTTTTTAAAGCATATGTATGTACTGGTTTTTCATGAACAGTTCAAATATTCAGATTGCTTTATTATTTTTTATTCAAACTTTTTCAGATTGGCTACTAATGGTATGAGGTTTCAAAAGCAAAATCATTTAAAATCAATAAAATTTTATTTTAAGTACTTAGAAATATATATCGAAAAGTTTATCAGCCTAAAAATCACAACTGTAATATTAATAATCAATTTGATTTTTTCAAAAGATGTTTGCTTTTAGATTTGGACACAAGTGTATATTTCCTACTTTTGTTATATATCTTGGAATGCAGTTAATTAGATTATTAGATATCTGTCTTTTCTTTATACCTGTCATTTCTTTTAGGCATGTGGTATTACCTGTTCTGGGGTTGAACCTATCGTATATTGTTGGGGACAAGGGACTGCAATTTAATTCAGACAATTGTGTCAATTTTCCATTGTTATTTTTGTAGGCAAGTAAAACCGAGCTTATGCAGTGTTGTTTCCTCCATTTACAATGCATGAATTTCTGCCTGCTAGTTGAGACATAGTTGCACTGTAGATTTGTGAGATTTGCAGCAGTAGTTACATTTTTTGCATATGCCAAATATTACCAGACTCACAAATTTGGGAAGTTCTTGTCAACTAAAAATATAGTTTCTAAAATCATGTGCAAAATAAAAAAATTATATTTTAAATAATTTTCTATATAACAATGTGTATATTGCATTTTTATGCAAGTTGTTTCAACATGTAAAAATAATTTAATTTTTAAACAATATAAAAAATTCACATTTGTTCCCCAAATGATAAAAGTTTTCATGTTTTCTGGTGTATTTTTTTTTCTAGTATTTATTAATGTCCTATTTGAAACTTTTTAGCAGCATGTCTAGTATAATGTTGTGTTATAGTGAATGTGGTTTTATGTAACCAAGTTTTTAAAATTTTGTAATCCTTACAAAAAAATATATTTGCATTTTTTTTTTTTTTTTAATTTATTGCATGGTTTATTTTTCATTTTAAAACCTGTGTTTGTCTTCTTTTATGACAAAGTGTTTGTTGTTTTGAATAATTTTTTTTAGTTCTTTATTCTCTTTGAGAAAATAATACAACTAATGATGGGAAAAAAATTATTGTGAAAGCATAAAACTTTTATAATTAAAGTAGTTATCATGGACTGTGTTGTATTCAAATGATCATCTAATGTAGTCTTGGAAAATTTTTTGCTCTAATATTTGACCTTTTTTTTTTGCTATGGCATAGATCTAGTAGTATAGCTAACATGTATAGACATTACTTCAAGATACATACACTACTTTGCTATAAAACAGTTGAGATGTTGAAAATGTTTGAATGTTTGCTATTATGATGGATGTCAGAAAAGAACTCTCAAATTTAGTGGTTGGATATCTGGATTGTTTGGAAGTGAAGAACAGTTGGACCTCTGTTTAACGAAGTTGCCAAGTTCCGAAAAGAAGTTCTTTTTACAGAAAATTTGTTGAATAGATATTCATATTTTATGTACTTCAGACCACATAAAACAAGTTTAAATTCATAAACATTATATATTATTTAAAAAAAAATAGTTATTTACACTATTTTTGAAAATTAATATCTATTTATTTTATATATTTTATCCATTAAAAAAAATCTCCAACAAAAAAAAAATTCCAAAAATACACTATATTTTCAACTTTAATAAATAATTTTACATTCCATTTAATATTTTTATTTTAAGCCTATAAGTATTTTTCAGCATACATTAT
>BMAV01017724.1:12516-26450 GCA_019973955.1 Trichonephila inaurata madagascariensis | reverse complement strand
GTGACACGCCAGCCACGATCTGATACCTTGACCACTAGGCTACCGCGGTCACTTAGATATGTAGAACTAAAAGCAGAAAAAATGTAATTTTCTCTCTTCAAACAATTAAATATCTCCATCCTATGGCATTCAATAATTTACAAAAAAAACTGTAAATTTACCTTTAAAATTTTTTCATAATTCCTTAATTGTCCATAATTGTGGAGATATTTGTCAAATAAGGTTTATTACAAATTTATGAAGTTCCATCCATTCAAAATTTGACAAATTTATTGAGTAGTGCTGAATGCCACTGATAATTGTACTGTGTGCCATAGGTTGCCTGCCCCTGCTATAGACCATGACTCCTTCCCCAACACTACAACTTGCTTCTCCATTTTCATGCAGTACAGGGAAAAACCGATTTTTTTTTGTTGAACAAATTTTAAGTAAAATTGAGCATTTTGACTCTCCTGAAAAAGCACGATGTGCAACTGACAAATTCTGAGCCTGAGGCCTGCGTTAAAAGTTTCGTGCCTTCTCTCACAATATTCGAAATGAATCAGAGATGTATTTCATACTTTGCCAGTTTCTCATTAGGCATTCTATAGAATGCCTAGGCCATGTAAGAAATAAGGATCATTTCATACATTGCCGACTAGTTTTAGGAATGCTGGATTTCTTACTTTGCCAGTAACATATATAATGAAAAAATGTAGAAATATTCTTGAATGATATAGATACTATTAATTTCCTATGTTTAAATATTTTTAAAAGAAAACAATTACACACTATCTTTCTATTAATTGAAACAATAAAAATAAGTTTATTAAAAAACATCTTGCACTGATTGTTAATTTTAAAAAAAAATCCCCTGAAAGAATGTTAATAATATAAAAAAAAAATATTTTTCAATTTTAATTCTCCCAAAATTTCCAAAGATAAATGTATTTTGTATAATTTTAAAACTGGGAAAAATAATAATAAAACAATTAGATAAATAATATAATAAAATAACTAGATTTAATATCTATTTAAAGACAGAGATAGTTATACTTGGGAAAATTCACTGTTAATTTGATTTTTATAAAAAAGTAAGTAAAAAACTGGATTGTCTAACAATGAGACAGATATTTTTGTAGTGACAAAAAGAAATATTTTAAGAAATTTACCTGAAAGTAAACATTGTACCGTGTAATATTTCATCTCATTGTCATTATTAATAAACCATCTTTATTTGAAATGCTTATCAATGTTTTCAGTTTTATGATTTTTTTTTAAAAAAAATTTAGGTTTTCATAAACTTTGTAAAACAACAGTCAGATGGAATCAGAGATCCTTCCTTGAGTCCTGCCTTTTCACCTATATTGTCTGATTTAGAGGAGGTGCTAGATGACTCACCTGAAATACCATCTTCTCTGACAAGATCGCAAGTGAGTCTGAAATTTTTTCTTCAATTTTACATTAATTTTAAAACACGTTACTGAACCTTTTTACCTTTTGTACGGAAAATACATTTTCCAAATATTTTGACTGTTTTCAGTTAAAAACTGGAGCAATAGTTTCCAAAATAGGAAAACAGGGATAAGTGTAACATTAGTGGGAATAAAAATTGAGAGATTTATACATCTGTTCTTGTTCATATCTAATCACAGTTCAAAATTACTATTTATCATCAATATTTTGTTATGCAATTATATTGCAGTATTTATCATGATTTTGGTTTAATTGTATATGAGGGAACTTTTTCTAATTTAGAAAAAAACCGTCAATATCATTTATTTTACTGAGCACAATGTAATGAATTGTATTTTTTTTAAAGCATATGTATGTACTGGTTTTTCATGAACAGTTCAAATATTCAGATTGCTTTATTATTTTTTTATTCAAACTTTTTCAGATTGGCTACTAATGGTATGAGGTTTCAAAAGCAAAATCATTTAAAATCAATAAAATTTTATTTTAAATACTTAGAAATATATATCGAAAAGTTTATCAGCATAAAAATCACAACTGTAATATTAATAATCAATTTGATTTTTTCAAAAGATGTTTGCTTTTAGATTTGGACACAAGTGTATATTTCCTACTTTTGTTATATATCTTGGAATGCAGTTAATTAGATTATTAGATATCTGTCTTTTCTTTATACCTGTCATTTCTTTTAGGCATGTGGTATTACCTGTTCTGGGGTTGAACCTATCGTATATTGTTGGGGACAAGGGACTGCAATTTAATTCAGACAATTGTGTCAATTTTCCATTGTTATTTTTGTAGGCAAGTAAAACCGAGCTTATGCAGTGTTGTTTCCTCCATTTACAATGCATGAATTTCTGCCTGCTAGTTGAGACATAGTTGCACTGTAGATTTGTGAGATTTGCAGCAGTAGTTACATTTTTTGCATATGCCAAATATTACCAGACTCACAAATTTGGGAAGTTCTTGTCAACTAAAAATATAGTTTCTAAAATCATGTGCAAAATAAAAAAATTATATTTTAAATAATTTTCTATATAACAATGTGTATATTGCATTTTTATGCAAGTTGTTTCAACATGTAAAAATAATTTAATTTGTAAACAATATAAAAAATTCACATTTGTTCCCCAAATGATAAAAGTTTTCATGTTTTCTGGTGTATTTTTTTTTTTTCTAGTATTTATTAATGTCCTATTTGAAACTTTAGCAGCATGTCTAGTATAGTGAATGTGGTTTTATGTAACCAAGTTTTTAAAATTTTGTAATCCTTACAAAAAAATATATTTACATTTTTTTCTTTTTTAAAAAATTTATTGCATGGTTTATTTTTCATTTTAAAACCTGTGTGTTTGTCTTTTTTTATGACAAAGTGTTTGTTGTTTTGAATAATTTTTTTTTAGTTCTTTATTCTCTTTGAGAAAATAATGCAACTAATGATGGGAAAAAAATTATTGTGAAAGCATAAAACTTTTATAATTAAAGTAGTTATCATGACTGTGTTGTATTCAAATGATCATCTAATGTAGTCTTGGAAAATTTTTTGCTCTAATATTTGACCTTTTTTTTTTGCTATGGCATAGATCTAGTAGTATAGCTAACATGTATAGACATTACTTCAAGATACATACACTACTTTGCTATAAAACAGTTGAGATGTTGAAAATGTTTGAATGTTTGCTATTATGATGGATGTCAGAAAAGAACTCTCAAATTTAGTGGTTGGATATCTGGATTGTTTGGAAGTGAAGAACAGTTGGGCCTCTGTTTAACGAAGTTGCCAAGTTCCGAAAAGAAGTTCTTTTTACAGAAAATTTGTTGAATAGATATTCATCTTTTATGTACTTCAGACCACATAAAACAAGTTTAAATTCATAAACATTATATATTATTTAAAAAAAAATAGTTATTTACACTATTTTTGAAAATTAATATCTATTTATTTTATATATTTTATCCATTAAAAAAAATCTCCAACAAAAAAAAAATTCCAAAAATACACTATATTTTCAACTTTAATAAATAATTTTACATTCCATTTAATATTTTTATTTTAAGCCTATAAGTATTTTTCAGCATACATTATTTTATAACGAGTAATTTTAAGCATGCACTACCACATGCATCCTTTAAATTTAACTCCTGATAAAATCTGTTAATTTTACTTGATTTTTTGTTTGAAAAATTACCACTTTTTATTGCTTTAGGTGAGTTAGGTATTGATAAAACCAGTTCAAGGCTATTGATCACCATTAAATGTGCTAAAAGAGAGAATAATTTGAAAATCTTCTGAATTATTTTAAAAATAGGGTGCAAAAATAAATAAATAAAATAGAATCACAAGAGAAAAAGTTTAAGTAAAAAATACACTTCACTATTTGGAGGTTATTATATGAAGAAAATAGTAAAGTGTTCTTGGTTCCAGGTAAAAGTTTGCTTCATGAAGGTTTGTCTGTATTTTATAAGATCATTACATTTTCATCAATAATCAATTCATTCTTCAGCTATATGATAGTTTCGTTTGTACTTGTTTTTTCTCTCCCAAATCACCTGAATTAAAATTTAGTGAATATTGATGTAAAATAATGGCAATAAGATGCAATAAATCTGATCAATATGTATGTGATACACTAGGCTAGTCACAGTGAAACAAATTTCACAAATTGATGTAAGTTTAATGTCTGTTTAATTATATATTTAAGCCATTATTATACTTTATGTAGAATAAAAGGAAGCTCGGTTATCAAGTTTCCCTACATTATTGCAGTGTTTTTAAATTGAGTCAATATAGTTAGGGTATAGTGACGTATTTATTTCATGATTCAAAATTAATTTTTTAAATTTATGATATTTGATTTTCATTCAATTGCAACATACTTCAGATAATCAGCCTAAAGTTTGAAGAGTTCTTTTGTATGATACCTTACATTGTTTTTCTAAATTGTGTTATTAATTTATTTATTTTTGTTCTGTTTTCCAGAGCCGTCTTGCCTTCATTTATGATCAGGACTGTTAGTGTACAGCCTATTCAACAGTGTGCTATATCTGCTGTCAAAGCAAATGCTTGTGCAATGGATGACTTTTTTCTTTCATTACTTGAAGAAGGAAAAAAGCATCTGCTTGGATGATGTTCAGGAATTTGTCTAATTTTGTTCCTATATTTGTTCTGCATTTATATCATAGCACAAAATATTTTTTTCTCTTCTGAAGGTGAAAATGTGAGTTCCTTCCTTGTTTGTGCTATTTAGGTGCAAAGTCTTTCATTGTTATAATATTTTCTTGCTTTATTGCTTCTAGTTATTCTTGTTAAAAGTATTAGTGATTCTTGATCTCATACGTCCATATAATATGCACAAAGAATTTTAATTTTTACTTAATGAATATCTGTTTCTGTTTTGATAATAATTTTGTAAAGATGGTTTTGGGTAGTGGTGGTTCTTAAATTTTTGTTTTAATTATTCACTTCCAACTTTTTAAGAACTTTTCATTAATTTTTTTTTTTATCTAAGTAGTTATTCAAGATAAAATAATGTTCAAACTCTAAAAGTTGTTTTGGCCTTGCTTCTCTTTATGATTACCAGAAAACCTATGCATCAGTTAAAAAATTAAATTAACAAAATAACTAATTGTTATTCTAGCAAATAATTTTAAAAATTTCATCTTCAAGAATTATGAAAGTTTTCGTTTATTTTATACAAAGATTTTGTTTTGTTATTTTTAAATTACATATATATGTATTTTAATATTATGTTAAATTTATTTTTTGTTTCTTTATATTTTGTTCAAAATATTTGAATACTTTCTTGAAATTTTTAAAATAGTAATATGTACTTTATACAAAGAGTGTTAAGAAGTGAAAATATGCTATGCATTGTTTATTGTTTTCGTTATTTACTATTTCAGATAGTAATTTTTTGCATATGTATATGAAATGATTTGGTATGCAGTAGGTATTTTTCTCACATTGGGCACAATAAAACAAACATGACCTTGTATTTAGTACAACTAAGGATGATTTTATGCCTTATTTTTCTCTATTTTTATGTGTAGATTGTTTTTAGATTTTAACCTCAATGCTTAGAATCTTGCTGTCTTTACCTATTATTTTATGTACAGAAAATTCCTCGATGTTCTCTTTCTGAAAATATATCGTATAGTGTACATATATTTATAAATTTGAATTCTATATGTAGTATAGTTGTGTGTCTATGAAATATAATGATGAATATTTCAAATTTTTTATTTTAAAAATGTCATACATAATCTACAATAGTTAATGCAAAGTAATATGTGTGTCCATTGTAGGATACAAAAGGAATATGTTGTTGAACAACACTTTTAACTAATATCATTGATTTTAAATTATCATTTGAATATAGTCAGCTATTTATGATCCAGCAATGAATTTTTATGTAAAAATATGTACATAAAATATAAATAATTTTTCAGTCCACACCTTATAAGAAAGATAAATGAAAAAAAAAATAATTTTATCCCTTAAAAATTTTTTTTTTTGTTGTGGGACCATAAGCTAGTAATAATATAAATACATATGAAGTAAAATTCTAAACATACTAGAATTATAAGATTTATTTTTCAATTTTGCAGTTAGTGTCTCTCAGATATTGAATTTTAATCCTTTCTTTTAAAACATTTTTAATTATGATTTATATTTATGTAAATTGATGCTGCAATTTTTTTTTTTTTTTTTTATGTTCATTGAAAAGTCTTACAATATTAAGATTTATATGTAACAAAATGTCTGTTTATTTTTTTAAAAAAATCTAGTTATTTCTTATGGAAAAGTTTGCCAAAGAAATTAGACAAATTTCTTTTAATTGTATTAAATTCAATCAATAACAATTAAAATTCTGCCATAATTACTAATAAATCTGAGTTCTATATCTGCTAAGTCCAAATGATCAAGTGTGTAAAGACCAATGTGTCAAACTAGACATTAAGTTCATGCTTGAAATTTTTTTTAAAAAATCCAACCCATATCAGAAAATTTAGTTAAATCAAATTGATTTATAATATTATTCATTTTTGTATGAGATAAGACCATTTATTTATATTTTATAATAATTAGTTAGACATGATTAAGAATTTTAATTTTTGAAGTAAGTTTTCGTTTTAATATTCATTAATCGTTTTTTTATTCAAAAGTGATATTTCAGAAGAGTAATGAATAATTGAAAAGGAAAAGCTAAATTATGTTTATAGTTTGCTTAGGGCTGTGGAATAAATACTACTTAAGATACTGTATTGATTTTGAAAAATACTTAAGATAAAATAAATATAGAGGTCTACTTAAAAACTGGGGCAAATGTTCTTTACAAGTTTTTTAAAATTTTCATTTTTTTATGTACCAGAAATAATTTTAGTCAAAATATTTGTTAAGGATTGAGAATATTCAGGCAGTGATTCCCTGTATTTATACCATACATTTTTTGACTCTTCAAGATAACTTTTTGCAAGGAGACTGATATACTATTTAGGAAATATGTTTTTTAAACCTGCTAAATTAATAAAAATGGATATTTTTGCCTGAATTATGTTTCTTGAAAGTTAAATGCAATTTGTATTTCAATATGTATATAAATTACATTTAATGTTCTTTATTAAATAATAAATAGTTATTTTAAGTATCTTTGTAAATAATATACTTTATAAATTTGTTAAAATTTTTGTTACCATACTCATTTGAATCTAAGCTGCCATCGATTCTAAGCCGCACTAGAAATTCTCAAAAAGTTTTTGTGAAAAATGAAAAATAGTGTAAAAGGGTTCATCGAGTTATCCAATTTTATGAAATTAAAATAAAAACTAATAAAAAGTGAAAATATATTGGTTATTCTACTAGTATTATAAACTTTTAAGTACATACATGAACCTGTAATTGCCCCATCCAATGAATTTTTCCCCCTTTGATTCTAATTAGGACTCTATTTTCAATAGCATTAACATTGGAAAAAGAGTGTAGCTTAGACTCAAATTAATACAGTATTTAAAATTTTTTGAAATACTTAAAAATTTGTAGAATAAAATAATCTTGGGAGAATATAAAAGTATTTTTTAGAATGTTTAACCAATTGTTTGTGATTTGTTTTATGTAATAAAAGTTTTCAAGGTTTCTTCCTTCTCTGAAGATTAAAAAAAAATTATTTTTATACCTCAAAGTATGAATGATTCATTATATATATATATATTGTACGGCAAGAAAAGCAAAAAAATCTTTTGAACTACATTTTTATATAGTTATGAAACTAAAAAAAATTTTTTTAAATTAATTATGTTTGCTTTATTTTTAACTTTTTAAAATTAATTTTAAATCAGGTGTGAATGTGATGCATGTTCTTTTGATGGCATCCAGATTTTTTCAGACAACCTTTTTACATCTTGGTCAGTGTATATTTTTCTCATTAGTTGTTGTGATAGTGATATGTTATTACTGTTTACAGTCAAGATTGTAATTAATTTTTTTTTAAATGTTACATAATTTTAATTTCTGTTTGGACATATGGCAACTCAACCCCATCATGAAAAAATAGAATAAAATACCTGCTTACTATCATATTGGCTTAAAAAATTCTAATATCCTAATTCTCAAGTTTCCCTTTCTCAATTCTTACTGTTAGCTCACACTATAAATTTATCTTGTTTGAATTTTCAATTGTTAATAAAATACTTTCTATTCATCCAATCAAGTTAAAATAATTTTTTTTAACTTGTAGTGGGTTACACTTGATGTTTCTGCAGTTTTTTCAAATATTAATTCATTAATTAAATTTTATTTTAAATTTATTCTGCGTTATTTCCGTCACAGTTACAATTAGCTGCAACAGATGGCGCCATTACATTTTTTCTAACAAAGTAGGAATTGACGTTAAAATTTTTTTTATATATTACTAGTTAAAAATTAATATAAATATTACTTATAATTTAAAAGTAAATGTTTTCAATTTTTCTTCTAAATGTTTTTGATACTGTCTCATATATTAAATTATAGACATCTGCTTATTGTCAACCAGCATATAAAAATGTTCTCAGTCCTGATTCTGGAGAGTAAAGTTAGATTAGACAGATCTGTTCTTTTTTCATTTCTCATCTCATCAAATTATATAAATTGGGATAATAATCCACTGTCATTTTATGAATGAATTATTGTTTGATTTTTAAAAAATAGTGGAGGAAAGTGGGGATACTTGTTATTGTGACTGTACATAGAAGTTATCATTCAAAAGACTTTTTGTTTTTCTTGTTCTTCACTGAATTCCGTTGTATCAATCATATCTAATAATTTAACAAAAGTAAGTACCTTAACATTTACATTTTGTAGAAAGTTCTGTTTTTATCATTTTTGAATTTAAATGAATGTAGTATTATTGTACAATATTGGAAGTATGCCAGTCTAATTATTTTTAAAAAATGCTTAGATGAGAAATAAAACTGAATGCCTTGTGGAATGTGGAAAACGTTTTTAGACTGATTAAAATCTGTATTTATACTGTCATCTAATTTCAAATATATATTTAAAATATTCGTGATATTGTCGATGAAAGAATGTATGATAGGAATGATATATTACTTCAACAACCAAATAAATTTGTTAAATCTATTAGAACTTTTTGAAATCTGCATATAACTAATTGAATAGTTATTCTAATTGCCTAAATCAGTATTAAAATTTAAAATTGTAGCTTTTATTAACTAAAATTTATAGCAAGCAATTGAAACTTTTTATATTATTTAGTCATTTTTATATTTGTTATTCCTAAAATGAAAAGCATTCTTTTCATCAATAAAAAGCTTGAATGAATTTTAAGATATTTCCTCAGGCTATACTATACCAAAAAAAAAAAAAAAATATTAGTTTTTTTTTTTTTTTTTAAAAATTTTTTTTTTTTTTTTTTTTTTAAAATTTTTTTTTTTTTTTTTTTTGAATTTAGAAAAATTCGCTAACTGTTTTCTTTTAGTGAAAAATTGATGTGATTGTGTTATGTATATGTATAATTGTTATATTTATGTTGAAATTTTGACTGGTAGAAATCAAAAATGTGATATATCTTCTTTTAATGTATTTTGAAATAGAAACTATAAAAAAAAAATAATACAATTGATTTGAACAAAATTATAAAGTTTGAGGAGCATTTGAAAGTTAAAAAAAAAAACCTAAATATATGACTTGTATGTAATTATAAATTGTAAATAGCTATAATTGTTAAATTATTAACATTATTGTAATTTAAATAATCATAAAATTTAAAATTTTTACTTATCTGTGATAAATTTAACTATATAAAAATATTGCTTGTTTTTTAAAGTATGTGTATAAAATATGTTATGGATTCGAAATTTTAATCCACTCAAATGTAATGTTTGTTTTAATTAAATGTACAGACTTGTTCAAATTTTTGAATTAAATACATAAATTAATATTATGTACAACTTCTGTATGAAAAAACGAATATAAAAATTTGATGTTTAAAATTTTAAATGTATTATATGTGTAAATTATATTGCTAGGTAATACTTTTATTTTATATTGGTAAATCGTAATTGTGTGTGATAAATATAGCAAAAAGGGTTATTATATTAATCTAAAAAAATTTTTTTGTTGCACTGTAAATGTACAGAATTATTTTTAATGTTTTTATTTTACACTAAATGTTGATGAACTCTTCTATTGATGCAAGAGTGTCATTATTTTATTCATTACTATTGTAGATGATATTAGAAAAATCTTTAATTGTTTTGTAATGCAGCAAAGATTTAAAACCAGCTCAAATTTTATCTCAAAGTATTAGTTATAGTAAATATGTATAAATAAATGTTCAAAAATAATTTTTATAAAATTGTCTAGTTTTTTTTTTAATTTGTAGTATATTTTTCAATAAAGATTCCTTGATTTTTATAAATACATAATAAAGATATTTCACCATTAATACTTTATGGCATTCCGGTTTTGATACTTATTTTTCTCTTTATTTTGTTTTATGGTTTCTTTTTGTATGTGTGAAGAAATTAATTATGTATTACCTCGTTATTACAGTGTTTGATTGCTTGCTTTATTCGCCATGTGCAATATTGTTTTATTTTACTTTTAATGTTATGTTTTGTAAACTACTTATGTTCTATCTTAAAATGACTTTTAAAAATAAAAGTTTATTTTTTCAAATTGTGATTTTTACAAAAACTAATTCAAGCATATTTTGTTTCTCTACTTAAAAGTTAGTTTCTTTCATTGTTAACAGTTATATCCCTTAAATTAACTGAGTTAAATAATTTTTGCCACATGTAGTTCTATTTTTAATTGAAGTTAACTTTTACTGATTTGTATTTAAATTTAGTTTGAAGTATAGTAGTTTTCAGTTCTACTAGTACAAATTAAATTATTGTTTAGTGAAGATTTTATTATGATTGAAGACTTGGATGCATTTATATTCAAGATACATTTGAAGAAGTTTCATGTTTAAAAGAAAATATTTGGATTTGATTTTCATAGGCTGTAGAATTCAAAATATGCTTTTGATTTTAGTTTTTGATAGTTGAATGTGATATGAAACATTTTTCAGCTTTAGCAATATTTATTGTATACCAGGTGGTGAAAAATAAAACATTTCTCTCTTTCATGTGTTCTTTTTTATATATTAACTTTATATAATGATGCCTAAGTTTCGAAATTGAGTATTTTAATACATTCAAACACACCTTACTATAGATTACCTTACTATTGCATCTTTAAATAGATTTTCCCATACAATTTCATCCACACTGAATTCGATAATTGCTCTTCCACTATAACTTTTTCGAATAGTTACTTGTGACAAGAAATAAATAACTACAGTTGAAAAAAGATTTTTGCTGATATCTCGAAAATGAAAAGCATTTCTTCACTCTTTACAATATTGAAGCACGCCACATATGTTGGCTTCCTTGCAGCAATACTCTTCTAGTTGGGAAAGTGAGTTTTACAGCGAAGCTCGCTTTCCAGCGGCAACTTGGGGGGGGGGGTTAGATTATGGGCAACATTGAATATTTTATTTATGTTATCAGATTGATGGTTTTTTTCGCTCTTGGTGACAAATTTGGCTTTTAGCGATATTGCCAATTAATCATCTAGACCAGAGGTGTCCAACACGGGGCCCACCAGTACATAAGTTGCGGCCCGCTGACTTTTTTAAAAAAATTTAAATATTTGGTTTTTAAAGTTTTTTCATTTTGAAATTTATTTGAGGGAAATTTATATATATATATATACAAATCTACAATGTATTTGCCTGTTAACTGTTCTTGTTTTAAAATAAATCCTTTTTGATAATAGAAATGTCCTTTCGATTAAAATAGATTTATATTTTATTAAACAGTTACAGTTTTTTTGTTTGTTGCTTATTTTTTTGAGACAAATAGATCATAAAATGAAAATTTATGGAAACGAAGTGAAATATTTCATAGGTTGCTGAACTGAAGAAGAGGCAATGCCTCCCGCGCACAAAATAAAAAGAAAACAATTAGTTTTAAAATAGGCAGTATAAACAATTTCCCTAACTTGTGCTGAAAAATGTTTGGTTGAAAACATGTATCAGGAGGATGTGTGCTTGTCTCTACTGGAGATGCAGGCTCAACAACATCTGTATCGGTTTCTACATAAGCCAGTAAGAGCCTCCGAACATGTGTGATCACTTTTGTCTAGTGGTTATGCTACGTAGTTGCAGAACCGAGCTTCGCGGGTTCTGTCCTCCGGATTTGCGCCATATTTATCCGAGTGCAAAGATAGCAAGCTTTTATTGCGCAATTATTTTTCACCTTGCAAAATTTCCTACATTACAATTTTCTATATATTTTTCCCAAAAATGAATAGCCATAACATGATGATGAACAGAATTAATAGGGCTAATTTCTTCAAAGACATTTACCGTATTAAGAGAATACTTAGCAATTCATTAAAATATATTAATATATACTTCCCTATTTGAATTGGATATTGTTCACTATTAGGTTCAAGTGTAGTATGGGGGGGGGGCACTTCGGTTTTGGCGATTTTTATCTAAATGTCATGGTGATATATCGAATTCATTCGAAAATCAATAGTAAATAATTCCGAAAAAAGTACCTTGGCGACCACTTTTAATCGCCAAAAAAAAAGGACTGCACCCAGTGTTTGCGCCCCCCCCTATACTACACTTGAACCGTTACTCCTTATGATGTTGTGCGTTTATTATACTAGGATACAAGTGGAAGAACAGAAACATGCAATACAAAAAGAAGAATATAGACGTTTATTACAGATGATGATGATCCCAGCATATAACAAGAAAAGGTGCGCTGCTTTCCTTTCGAGACGGAAATCCATTACAGGCGAAAGTCCGACTTCTTTTCCCAAAGAAAATACAACCATGTCTTAATCGGGATTCAAATCCACTCGGCTACAAGCCGAGGGTCTTATCCACCATAGTGGCTATGCAGCAGTTATTCTTATGACATCAGCTATCGGCCAGTGAAAGTCCCATCAAAATCGGTTCAACCGCGCGCGCGTTTCAGAGATTAGCCGGAACAGACAGATAAAAATTTTAAAAATTGATTTTTTGATATAAGTACCGTATATACTTTTAAATGCATTTAGTAAAAAGCTGTTAATTTGAAATTACAAACAGACACTTCAATTTAATTTATTTGTACAGATCGACTTATTTGTAAAGAGGTGTAGAGTGCCACTAAAAATTGTACCGCGCGCCAAATCTGGCACGCGTGTCATAGGTTGCCGACCTCTGCTTTAGCCCTTTATCCATCAATTTTTATACATCACAAACGCTGAGTGATCACACTGCTGCTCATGCAAACTTGATATTAAGTATGCGAAATGAAGTTATCCTAATTTTCAAAATCAAATCTTAAGAAATGACTTGCGTACACTCACGTTCTGTTCAACGTGCCACTGAAGATATGAATTATGACAATGTTTAAGTCACTTATAAAAACCGATTAACTTGAACTGCTTAGGAAGAAAATATATGCCTTGCGTTTCTGAAATTTAAATCATCTGGAGTCGAGACAAAAGAGCATTTAAAATTTAAAAAAAAGGTAAGGCCCATTTCAAACCTAAAGTTGACTTTTTTTTTTCATTTGTTATTATTTTGTTTTTAGAATTAATGTATTACAATTTTGATTGCTCTTGTGCGAGGAATCAATCCGTTTTGGTAAAATCCCAGTATGGTTCACATGGTAAAATCCTAGCTGGGCACACTGCTGTTTTTGGCACCATTTTTTTTTTTCGCCAAATGGCGCCAAAAACCCATGTTTCAAAAAAATGACGTCATGGACGAAAACGAAGAAAATCGAGGGTTGACGGTCTTAGGCTCCAAAATTTTTGTCGCCAAGCAGTGTGCCCAGCTAGGATCTCACATTTAGCGATTAAGAAAAAAGGAACGTTAATAGCACATTTTTCCATACATGATTTATATTCAATATGGCAAAAAAAA
>BMAV01017723.1:0-44472 GCA_019973955.1 Trichonephila inaurata madagascariensis | reverse complement strand
ATTTTAAGATACATTCTTCTAAGTGTATGTGTGGGATAGGGTTCAACGAAAATACTTTCTAGTTCTAGGGGTTCCACGGAAACATCTTCTAGTTTTAGGGTTTCCGTAAGTTGAAAAAGTTTGAATACCACTGCCTTAAGCCAATGACAGCAGTAGAAATATAATAGTTTTCCATTTTGGCCAATTGAATTTTTCTTCATATGCTTTTTTCCCCTTGGTTCTCAAATTTAGAATTTAAACTACCTTTGATTTATAGGATATATAATCATTCGTTTATTTTATTATACATATTATACTTCTACAGTACATACCCATAGGATGGGAAAGACCTAAATCTATTATGATAAAAGAAACAAGAATGGCTAAAATATGCTTAATTTAGATGATCGAATTCCAATCATGTCAAAACTGTAATATGATCTTCTAAATTCATCATATAGTTGTAAATGTGTATTGAAAATAATATCTTATAATTACTTCGATTAAAATGAATAGAGATTGTCAATTGGCAATTTTAGCGATTTTTAAAATAGGTTGTGTACCAGTTGTTGTTGGCTGATGCCACCTGTCTGAACGGCCGCGGTAGCCGAGTGGTATAGGTATCGGATCGTGGCTGGTCTTGTCACGAGTTCGAGCCCAGTACCACTAAAGACCCGCCGTGTAGGGCAGCGATGCACGCTAAATATGTCGAGAGCTGAAATGTCCTCCCGTTGGTGTAGTGTGGTAGTTAGGAGAGGGGGTACCAGCTCAGGTGTCGTCCCCGTCGACCATGGTTCAAAATTACGTGGTCCGTCGCCAAAAGCCCTCGTGTAGCTGAACAGTGCGACTTTAATATTCACTCACCACTCACACCTGTCTGACGTAATCAGAACGAGGCCCACAAAATTCATCGTGGCAAGGGGCTAGAAGTACGCCTGTCGTTGGCCTAGGCCTTGAGCACCATACAGGTGACACAACGAATTAGCTCGGCGAAATTCCCAGAAGGGACGATAGATGGCGAAACCACCTATCTCCACCTCCACAATTTTGCCATGGGACTGGAGGGAAATATTCTCTAGTCCCCTTGCACTCGTGATTCAGCTCACAAGACTTTCGGACCCACTGATTTAACGAGCCCGTACTCCGTGTGTACTCGGAGGGTATTTTGTGGTATCGGCATCGAACCCAGGCCTTCCGGTCTGGAGTCCGATGCTCTAACCACCAGGGTACCAGAAAAACCACAGTATCATAAAGTATATATCTACCAAAAACTTACGAGAATATAACAGTTATTAGGGCCAAAACACACCAAATATGTGTGCGTGGCGTGTACTTTATTCGCCATTTTTAACTAAATCTTTCTCACCTTTTTGTCTTATTTTCCGGCACATAGTGGCCTTTAATTCAGGATACTGAGGCAGCTTGGAAGTATCACAATCAAAGATAGGAATAGTTGTGTTGTCGAAAGGATCTACACATCGCGGATCAGCATCTGAACGACACACCCAACATTTGATGCCAACAGCTGCAAAAGGAAAAATAGTTCGATAAACATGTTTATCATCTTAAGAGGATAATTCAGAAGCACATAAATTCAGTTAAGATATGAACAGTTAATCAGCAACTTAAAAATAAACAGAGATTGTTTAGTAATTTTCTAAAAAACATTAACTAATAATAATAATATTCTAATGGTTAGCATATCTTTCAGAATATAAATCGATCCATGTATACACAAAGAGTGCGTTTTTCATTCAAAAATTTACCCAAAATTCAAATTTTTTTTCAGCAGAATTGGAAAAAAAAATTCCCTTCGGGAAACGAGCAGGAAAAAAATTCGTATAAGGCACGTACTCATCGACCTATGTTTCATGCCCTGGAAGAAAAACTCGTCGAATGATAATTACATGCATTCAGACATTCTAATAAGTGAATGTGAAGTTTAAGAACTGTTCGGAAACTGGAATTCAGATTGTATTCAAATATTTATGTGACTTTTTTGTCCCTCTTAGAAGAAAGGTTATCATCGAAACACCCAAATAAAAGGTTAAATCGATTGCTTATGACTAATGAAAAATGTTTTTTTTAACTAATTTTTTCCGATATTAGAAGATTTGTATATAAACCAACCCTTTTACTTTGAAAAGTTTAAAAATATTCCGAAAATATGTTCGATTTATACACGGAAATATTCGTTGCTCAAATCGCAATAAAATTAACATAATATACGGTAATACATTACTTAAAATATTACTTCAAAAACATTTCAACAATTTTAATATTTAAAGTTTAATCAGCCATGTTGATTAAACCCATTTGCATTCAACAGAATTGTTTAGAGCAGAGGTTCCCAAACTGTTTGTATCATAGGCCCCTTGCCGTGTTTTACGGTTTGGGTAGACCCCTGCTAGCCTAATATTAAATTTTTGCAAATTTATCAACTTAAATGTCTATCTGACAGCTGGTACAGATGTACTTACTTTAAAAGATTTAAATTTCTAACCGTAGTGAGAGAGAAATATAGTATTTAAAACTTATAAGAAACACATACCTCATTAAATTTTGTAAATAAATCTGTTAAATTGATACAAACTTGTTTCCGTTTGATTAAGTATCCTTTTAAAATTAAAGTCAGGATCTGGTTTAATGAGAGCCACTATCGTAAGCCCCCATTTACAACTCACGGACCCCCAAATTATTTTTTCGCCCTTTCAGTTCGTCATAGCTCCCTGGGGTTCAATATAGACCACTTTGGGAATCACTGGTTTAAATCAAAGCAGTTTCCATTTCGATATGAATATTCTCCTCTTTCATGTATGCAATGGCACAGTACTCTTACAGCTTTTTCAACTACTGAAGCGTTTTAAAAAAGAAAATATAACTTCCGAGTTGTGTTTCCGCTTAAGATCTCGTAAATTAAAAGAATGCAGATTAAAAAGAAAACAGGAAATTAATTATGAGGAACTAAGTAATAACCTTCACAAACAAAAAGTAAAAAAAAAAAAGAATATCATCTTTCAACAATTCTTTCGAGTCAAAAGCTAAGAGTGGAGCTCATATTTCGGGGTGGGATCGGTCACTGGGTCAACATGTCACACTGAATAAATTACTTTTAGTGACTTTTTTTTAGCCATCAAAGGACTATTGTTTCGGTTCTTCTTAAATTATTGTATCTGTCCGTTTTTTTCAAACTAAAGTCAATACAACACCAAAAAACGTTGCAAAGATCAATTTCTGCATTTTGATGTTTAGTGTGTCAATCAATGCAAGAATATATATATACACCGATTTAACGAACCCATCTTTAACAAGTTCGGATTTAACGAATTTTTTCTTCCTGAATTAAAAAAGGTAAAAACTCCTATTTAACGAATAATAAACCCCGAATTAACGAATTATTTCAACATCCGAAAATTTTTGTTATTAGTTTGTGTTAGAAAAATTGAATTCCCCATTTTCATCCTTTTTTATCTAGGACAGAAAAAAAGATTTTCCTTGTCAGAGCCGATTTCGACGGTAAAAGGTGCAGAGCGTTATTAGAAATTACAGGCGCAGATGAATCATGAGTAACCAATCGTGTGAGTTTTGAATAGGACAGGAAACTCCTTTCTTATCTCCTCCAACTCCACAACGAAGAGGATATTTTAATGATTATATTACATTTGATGATGGACTGCCTGCCTATCTGTGCACCTGTTATACAGGACAATGTTGAATTGTCAGAGCCAAGTTCAATGAATAGCGATTCTGATGCTGAATATGATAATGAAACTCGTCGAAATTGTTACATTTTCAAATTCTTTACATTGTTTTTGGAAACTGTGAAAACATACCTCGTGCAGCAGGATTTAAATAAAGCAGTATTTTCTTCTCTGTATTAAGTCAAAAAAAGAACTGTTTCGAGCAGGAATGAAAAAGATTTTCAAACATCTATAAGCCAATATTTAAAAATTTTTATTTAACTGGTGCGTAATAATTCATTTTCATTATTTTTAGCTGTCGAATAAGAAGGGTAATTTCTAACTATAAATATTTTTTGTGTATAACTGCTTCTTATAGAATTTCCAAAAGGCAAATGTAAAAAAAAAAATTGTATTTTGTTTGGATCCCGATTTAACGAACATTGTGTTCGGTTCCCAATGAATTCATTAAATCGGGTCCGAATTATATATATAATAAAATACCCCCGGGTGGCTAAAACTGTTATTTGCAAAACTTAAAATAGAACATTTTTTTTAAAAATGTGTTTTTCAAAGCCAAGTCAAGGAGAATCCATTAAAATAAACAAATTTGTTAAACTATATTTTTCTGTATAAAAAAAAGCTTAATTTTCTTTTATTGGCTAATTAACGGAAAAAAAAGAAAGGAAAATAATTTTTAAAATAACCTATAAAAAATATTCTAAGAAACCTGAAAACACAGCATAATAAACTTAAAATAACATTACGATAAAAAAACTCATAAATTAATAATAATATTCTGCAATAAATTATCAATTGTCTACAGCAGGGTGAGCAAATAGTGGCCTACAAAGAATTCTTTTGCGGCCCGCCAAGACAGTCAAAAAACCAAATAGGCAATAAGTTATCTCTATGTTTGGGGGTGATGAAATATTAACGTTGCACTGTTCAGCTACACAAGGGGTTTGGCGATGGACCACGAATTGAACCAAGTCAAGTGACGCGGACGACACCGAGTGGCACCCTCTCCTAACTACCACACCAACAGGAGGACGTTTCAGTTCTCGACAAATGTAACGCGCATGGCTGCCCTACATGGCGAGCCTTTAGTGGTACTGGGCTCTAACTCATGACATGCCTGCCATGATCCGATACCTTGACCACTGGGCTATCGCAGCCCTCATCTCTATGTTTGGGTTACATGTATTTGTGAAAATTTTTTATTTTTGCACATGAAAATCGACAAGAGTAAATATAGATGCAAGTTGGATGGCATAAACTTGCAGGGACTGTGATAAATTTCCAAACAATCTCCTTCCAGATTAAAAAAATATGTGGAAAAGTGTGATAGGGTGCTTTTGTCTCATTAAACTGATTCCAAAGTTAAATGTGCTTGAAACAACTCATTATGAAGGTAAATCGAGGCCATTCATTTGCCCCTTCGGCCCGTCTCTCCACTCCTGATAAGCCTGTAATTTTATCTGATTCAAGTTCTGCCATTCAGGCCTTGACAAGTAACCAAGACAAAAGTTCCCGAGTGCATGATTGCAGGGAGTTGCTGAGCAGAATTCCAACAAAGGTTGTCTTCCAGTGGGTGCTTTCCCATTGTGGCCTTTGGGGAAATGAAATGGCGGACCTTTCAGCAAAAAAAAGAGGCACGGATATTCTCCAAAGATCTACTAGAGACCTGCTTCTTCACTCAGCAAAACTTGAAATCAATAGGATTTTTAAGAAATGCTTTCGAGATGCCACTATCAGTGCTGCCAAAAATAAATCATGGAGGGTGCTAATAAAACCTAACTGTGTCTCGGACACTCCTCGCGCTGCTGCTGTGGCTGAGTTTAGATTATTGACTGGACACACATGACTGCCTTTGTGCTCATTTGTATCCTTTTTATCTCACTGACTCTCCCATTTGTGTGCTTCTGGACAAGTCATGGACGCTTTGCATCTGGACGTGTGTTCTCTACTTAAAGAGTTTGGACTATATTGTGAAGAAATATTGGAGAGCTCGTTGCCTAATGACCTGATGGTCAATGGCCTGGCATTCGATAATTAATAAAATGTGCTTGCAGCTATGGATTATACAAAAGTATAATAAAAAATTGAATAAAATTGCCAGTATTTTATTTAACTTATATTTATTGATTTTTAGAGTACAATTTATAACTATTCTGGGTTAAGAAATGAATGCAATAATTCTAAGAATGTGTATCCCTCCGCTTCCCCAATTTGGCCTTCCCTTCAAAGCAATCACTCGCCTTTGATCAAAGGCTCTCCCTAGACCAGGGGTGTCCAACACGCGGCCCGCCAGTACTTAAGATGCGGCCCACCGACTCTTTTAAAAAAAAATTTTAATATCAGGTTGTTTTTAAAGTTTTTTCCCTTTAAAATTTATTTGAGGGAAAATTTATACGAATACATAAATCCACAATGTATTTTCCTGTTACCTGTTCTTGTTTTAAAATAAATCCTTTTTGATAATAGAAAAATGTCCTTTAGATTAAAATAGATTTATATTTTACTAAGCCGTTACATTTGATTTTACTATAATAAATTACTTTTTTAATAAATTCCGAATTGTGTATGATGCATATCCTTTACTATGGATGGTACATGATTCTTTGTGTGTGCGACTTTCATTTCTCCTTCTCCTTTTCTGTTTGAAGTGCCCAAAAAGCAAAAGGCAGTCAGAGATGTTTTACAAAGTTTATAAAAAAATATTCCGGTCGGTTAAGGTAAAGGGCAATGTATACTTAATCGTTTGCGCGCGAATGACAGCACAATAAAATTTCAACAATGAGTAACAAAAAATCAATTCAAAAGGAACACCGTACTTTTTCAAGAAAATGGCAACTGTAACATTTTAAACATTATTTGATCATTACGTTATTGTATTATATAAATATTATTATATATCTATGCCTGTATACACATGAAAAATAATGAAAACAATAATAATAATTCATTCTGTTTTTAATTTTCACTCCAAAAAAATGTTTTTTTGTTTCCAAATCTGATATAAAGGTACATATTTTATGTGCGGCCCGCGAGACTATAATGTTTTTCTGAAGTGGCCCGCAAGGTCATTTGGGTTGGACACCCCTGCTCTAGACAACTGCTCGCCCCTGCATTGCATAAAATAAAAGTATTCACGAATAGATTCTTGAGAAGAAAATTGTAATAATTTCTGACAATAAGTATATTACAGTTATTGCTGACGTTAAAGTTTCAAAAAATAAGTATTCATAATATTTTTAAAATTTCAAGGACAATTTATAACGTTTATATAATTAATACAAAAAAAACATCCAAAAAATACTCCCAAAATTAAAAGAAAATGTTCTAATATAAATATACTTTTTTTTTACTTTTAAAAATAAGCTATACGTTGAAGAGTTGTTATGAATAAATACCAAAATACATTAATTAGCAAGGTCTTGTGAAAATTTTAACATAACTACCTTTTAAGTAGCATAAACACTGTAAAATAGAGTTTTGAAAAAAATAATTTTTTAAATAATTTTTTTTAATTTTGATCTGCATTATTTCAAATAATGAAAAAATCCTGCTCAATATTAAATGATTATTATTACACAGAGTTACGTACTTTTAAACTAGGCAGCTATTAGCAACAACTTATAGGTATTTTTTATTAAATATGATTAAAATTGTCAACTGGTTGTATGTTGTACAAATGTATTTTGATACTAAATAATTTGGGAAAATGTACAACATTCTCGCCAAAAATGTTAAAGATTAATATTTATTTTCGGTACTTTTCCGTTTCGCTGGCGCAAATGATAAAGTCGCCAAAAATGATACAACCGACACCAAAAAGAGTTTTTTTGCAGATAACCATTTACAACCACATTGTCAAAACAAGTCGCGGGCTTTTCTTATCAATAACTTCTTTTTCATAATACATCAAAAATAGATGAAAAATCATTGAGAACTAACATTTATAACGTTTTTTTGTGTGTTGTCGCCAATCAAGCCTATTTGACGAGATTTGCTCCGGCGAAACGGAAAAGCACCTTATTAAAATTGGTTGGGTATTTGACTTCAAAATGTGAAAAATTTGGACAAATTTTCAATTGTTTCAATTACAATTAATTAATTAAGGGGAAAAATGTATATTTTTTCCCTCATCTATAAATTTGATTCACTTCTGAACTAACATTTAAGTATAGAAAATACTTCAAATAACACATTTCAAATTACCTTTTATTTGAATTTTGTATAAACAACAAATATACTGTGACGGACTCACGCGTCTTTTCTTTAACATAACCTCTGGGTTCTTAGACGGCCAAGATTAATGGCAACTCTTTTCCAACCAAAATCCAAGAAGCGAAATACGAATACGAAATGCAAATAAGATAGCTTTTAAAAGAACAGAAGTTTCAGTAAGCATGATGGCAATTTTATGAATGTTATGTTTGGAGGAGATACAAGCGTGAATTGACAGCCTATCGTAAAGTTACCGGAACACCCAATCACTGCTACAAGGTGCATACCACTGCACGCGCGCTCAGACGTTTCCATACAGTAATTGAATCTTAGTTTGGATTAAGGTAGGACTGATTATTTGATATTAGGACGTAATATTATCAGAAGTGAGAGTAGGCGGTAATTATTTAGATAAAGTGGTCTAAGTTACGCGATTCGGTTTAACTATTTTTGTATGATCGATCATTCTAGATTCTCATTTATATAAATTTATCTAAATTGTTAGACGTTTAAGTTGTATTTTTAATAAAGTCATATTAAGAATTTAAAATGTCTATTTATTCTGAGATTCCCACACCTCAAGCTCACGCCGACAATCAAAGATATGGTCACCAAAGGGGGCCATATCACAATACGAATAAAAATTTATTACAGCATTACATTAACATAAACATATTATTTTTCCAGTTGACGAAAATAATGAGAATACGAATCTAATAACAAAAAACGAGTTAATGTCGCCGAATATTTTCAAAATATTTCATCTGAAAGAGTTCTTAGCAATTTAAGGAAAATATTTTGAAATTTTTGAAACAAAAATAACTATTTAAAAAAAAATATCTAGCATTAAAGGAATCTTTTTTAAGTTGATGGGAAAAGCATACAAATATGTGTAATTTTTAATATTGTTATTTAAAAAAAAAAATCGAATTAGTATTTGATGAATGGCAACACAAGGAAGCTAAAAAAGTTTTTTTTTTTCCGAAACCAGTTTCAACTGTCAAAGTAGACATTTATTCATCCTTCCATAACTCGTTATTTTTGGTAATTTAATTAGTTTTTCCTGAAGTGAATTTTTTCTGAACTCAAATTATGATTTTACTTATTATAAATACAGCAAATGTTGACATCATCTTCTAAAAGGGAGATAAAAGTGTAGGGGAAAACATTGTAAAACAAATTAAAAAATCGAGATGATAAAGAATTGTATTACTCAATACATTTCTTCCTTATTCGAGGATACTTTAATCACATCACGCTTTATTAAAGAAATCTCCTATGTGTAGAACTAGAATAATTTTTCTTTGAAATCTAAATCATATTTCCTATCTAAAATTTTTAATAAACTTGTTGATTAGAAATGTAAATAATTTTTATACAAAATGCTTTAATCACTTTTTTAGATTAATACAATAACACATCCTGTACATTATATATATGTGCTTCTAAGAGGATTACATTCACACTGTCCGTGTTAACGTCTACAGGACGGCTGTCGCCATAGCAACCTCCACACCAATAAGAAGATTTCGGATTAAATCTTGTAATTCCATCGACAAAAAAGAAAGAAAGAAAGAAATATGACGTGAACAAGAACATGGCAGGGGTTAATCCAATTAAAAGTATTAAATTACGCCTCAAACAACTAAAAACATATTACACATAGATTAATCTAGCAGTGCTTACTAATACAGCTATAAATAATCCAACCAGGAGTAAGACTTATTGAAATGGGATAAGAAATCGCAAGTACCAGTACAAAAAAATGCTTATGAGAGACTCAATACCTTACCCCTCCACTCAAATTTCATTTTATTTCAATGAAAAATACAATATAAGTATCACTGTACTTTACTGCTTAGCGCATTATATTTGTATTAATTTTACTTCTTCGGGTCTTAATCAAAAAAGATATTTTTTAATTATTTTGAAGTTTTCCCCTTTCAGAAACTTGGTGTCCACTGAAAATTTTTTTACTAGGGGTTATTTGGACATTGTCTCTGATGTTAGCAAGAAATTTTCTCTTGACCCTAATTTAAACTTACAGCCATGGCTACTATTCATAAGCGTTACTCGTTCTGGAGCAGTAGTTTGCTCTACAGTCTTTACAATGTCTTTTACCATTAGAAAACATTTTAACAACTTTGATGGAGAAATAGAAGCCATTTCTTTAGCTATAGACAAGATAGGGTAGTGAGAATAGGAAAATATCGTCTGTTGTTGTTGATTCCGGCGGCAAATTGACCCAACAACCCAGCACTGTGATGGGGATTTTTATCTACAGGGAGAAAATGGATCAATAGTTGAATATAAATTACTGCATTGCAGTGGATCCCAAGTCATTGCGGGATAAATGGAAACGCGCGAGAGAGCAGATATGTTGGCCAAGAGTAGATCCCAAATGACGTAAATGATCTTCCTTTGTCTTTTTCGGCATATAAAAATCCCAAACCGAAAGGGTGGGCATTACATCGATCGCGATCGACCGATGGACCATCAAAAGATTTTGAGGTGACCGCTTGAAGATTAGCAGTTAATAAATATATATGGAAATATTCAAGATCGGCTGACAGTATGTATACTAAGTCTTTTACTGACGAGAACTAACTTTAAATGAAAATGTTTTATTTTTTAATGAATTTTGTATTGTTTGATAATAAATGCATCATTTTATAACATTATATTTGTGGCTATTATTTTTATGTTGGTATCTTGCATTTTACTTAAAACCCTGTTTAAAAATATGCGCTTTTTTTTTTTTTTTTTTTAGTTGTGGAAATAAAATTCCCTATTTATTAAGTTATAATAAATATTTAAACTTTTCCTTTCCTCACCCCAAAATTTTTACGACACTGGGCATTGGAGCACACAAGAACTTTTCAAGAGGGGGGGTGGGGAGCGAAATATCCCAGTATGCCAATACCGTATCATACCCCAATAAGCAGCCAAACATATTTTTTTTATTTTATAGATTGTCGGGGACAAAAAACAGTATAAAAAATAAATTATTCAATAAACAAATAGTATTCATTAATAAAAAAGAATTATTAATAACAAATACTTAATTAAAATTTACGTAACATATACGTGGAATTGTAATCAATCGGGAAAAAAAAAAAAGAGATATGGGGGAGGATCCGGACCCCACCCCTGTGTGTGTCCTGACACTGGGTGGACCGTGTGACACCTAGAAAAAATTAATAGTCCGTACCCTGGAAAAGTCTGCCCACCCCTGCCCTACACTATTAAATCAAACTGTCTCATCCTGTATATAAAGAAGTTTTCGGGAAAGGAACTGAACTCACTTTTCAATAAATCATGAATTTCTGGCTCCTTGCCTAGAGTAGTTTGCCTGACCAGTTTTAAGCATGCTACCGGTCATGACTTCTAACAGAATAACCTGTGTAGAAAGGGAATGTGGCAGATTCAGAATCCTGCCTAATTTGTGACCATAACATACCCATGATTGGGGATCACCTCAACATATGCCTTGCTGTTTTAAACTGTTTTTCTTTCAATGCTGCTGATTGTGCCTTTGGAGACTGTTATTATCGTTCTACATTATATTGGACTACTCTTCGCCTTTTGACCGAAAGGTCGGAGACGGGCACAGGATTAAAAAAAAGTATTTTGAAGTTTTATCACAAATTTCAAATGTACACAAAAATCGCAAACAATATATATATATATAAGTGGTGCTCACCAATATTCACATATGTAGGCTGTCACTCGCGGCACACGTCAAACTCGTGGCCCATAACGAAGATGTTAACGAAGAAGAAGAGTTCCGGACAATACATCGGCACACGATAATATCAAATACAAGTAATATAAAAAAAAATTAAGTCAATTCACACTTAAGTCAACAAAGAAAAATTTTATATTAGTTACTTTTATTAAATAATTACAATTAATACGAATATGTATATGCATATAACAGAATCACAATATTAAGTGGCAAAATAGAAAGCGATTTTCCATGCAATTTTTCATTTTCCTTTCTGTATAGGGTGTTGGACTATTATCTTTGTTTACAATTTATTCATTAAATTTAATTATTCTAATAAAATAGTATAGTAAAAAGAAATCACATTTACAGAAATTAGGTCATTCGAGGTGGGTTTCGAACCCACGATCTTTGGATTAGAAGCCCAAAGCGCTATCCATTGTGCTACAGGGACACAACGAGCGATTTTCCTCTTTATATACGGTTTTGGACTATTATTTCTGTTATTAATTAATAATTAAATAAATTTAATTAATGAATTAATATTTGTGAAAAAACTGTATCATCAAGTGTAATCCTCTACAAGTTTTAAAAAATGTATTTGAACTTGAGTGGATAGATAAAAAGTATTTTATTCATGATTGATATATATAGGGAGATTGTTAACTAATAGTAGGAATTGAAAAGCAAAAACAAAAAAAAATCTCCTGAAATAGGAAAGAGAGTACATAACATATCCGAAACAGTGTAGTTGTGTTTCTTGTTTGGTGCGGTGCTGTACGGACGCATTTTTATCATTTGAAACATTTGTTGACATTATTGTAAGTATAAATTTATATAATACTATAACGATTAATACAGTGACAAATATTATGATCTTTAGTTTTTATCATGAGTAAAATGAAAAAAAAAAGAAAAAAAAAAAGAACTTCCAAAGAAAAAGATTTTGAATTTTTAAAATTAGTTTTTAATTTAATTAAAATTTAAAAAAAATAAACACAGAATATCTGAATGATCTATGAAGAATTTTATTTTTTTTTATATGTATATATTCGTTTATTTGTTTTTTTTGTAAGAAATAAATGTTTTGGGTTTTTTTTTATTAAAAAAAAACATAATTATTAAATTTAATACCCAACCAATTTTCTATCCATTTTTTTTTACCCCATTATTTACATGAAAGGATAGCCTGTTTAGTGCTGTTTCCTTTTCGCCCACTTTAGGGGAAAGTATCCCCCGTTGGGGTCATGTTATTATAACGTATTATTCGAAATAAGCCTAGATTTTTCTATGAATATTGATTTTTTTTTGCGGCCCACCTTAAATTAAACCTTGTTTGTTTGATCCAAGTTAGCCTCTGAGTTTAACATCCTTGCTGTACAACATTAAAAAATCTGTAGAATAAATTTGAAAATCTTAAGTCAACATTGTTCATGCAGCAATTATCTGAAATTAAAACTATTTGAATACTAATAATGCTTACTTTGAAAACCAAATAATTCCAACATGATTTAAAGCCTATCCTCTGATATTTACATAAATCTAACAGTTATACATTTTTCGTACTTAAAATTTCTTTCATAGAATCTTGAGAACGTGTGCGCACTCGTAGGTTTGTGTAGATAAAAAATTTTCCCACAGTTTTTACATAAAGTGTTTACAATTATTATAAGCGCCAGTGGCGCACACAAGGGGGGGTCCGGGGGCCCGGCCCCAAAACCCTTTTACTTTTCTCCGATTGGGGTTTAAAATTTTAAGTATATAGTAGTAAAAATTTTAAATTTAAAAATTTTTATTAATGATTAATTTTATTAATTAATGCTAATTATTTATTCAATAATTAGTTTTTTTGTTTTTTTTTTCCCGGGGAAAACAACAAAATCGAAAGAAGCATGATACAACAAGAATGGGGAACTTTCACCCCGACCCCCCCAAAATTTCTGTGTGGGTACTGTAAGCAGCTTATCTATTAGATATATAGCACAAGTAATAAAAAATATAAAAAAAATCTAAGTCAATTCCTACTTTGAATAGATGAATAAAAAGTATTTTATAAACGATTGAAAATTTAAATAAGATATATATATATATATAAATAAATATATATAGAGAGAGAGTTAGCTAATAGTAGGAACTGAAAAATTATCAAAATTTAGATCCTTCAATATTTTTAATTTAATAAGCTCATTCCATTGGAATTTTTTGAAGTTGGAAAAAAAAAGTTTCTTATGTGTAAAAAAAAACAAAAAAAAAAAAAATTATTATTATTATTATAAATTAAAAGAATTAAATTCTAGAATAACCATCTAACATAGAAAATCGGTTGGAATCCGTTTCTGCAACATCTGGTAAAACAGTAGTATCTTAGAACTGTATTTATAGAATTTAAATTTAAAATATTATTTTAATTATATAACAATAATTATTATCATAATTAAAATATATAAAAATTACTTTCGCATACAGAATTAGCTCTCATTAGCGAGATGTTTTAAAATATTGATTAAAATCCAATTTTCCAGACAACTAAAACAGAAGAAACGAAAAAAAAAAAAAGAGAAAAGAAGAGAAGAAAGAAAAAAATTTTGAGTATGCTTTTTATTACACTACTACCCTCTGAGACAGAAACAAAATTGGAAATTTTTATTAAAATCAAATGTATGGGATTTTTGTCAGTTTTTTTTTGAAAGTGTACGTATTTTTTTTTATTGAAATAAAAACATTTTCTTTAAAATTCGCAGTTTTTTTTTTTAAAAATATAGCGAAAAATTTTGTACTCTATGTTTGGGTATTATCAATGATAGTAAATTGTAAGTTTTAGCGTATTTGATTGCATTTAAAATTTTATATGTATTTTTAAATGAAATTATATATATATATTATACGCTTAGCAGAGAAATTCGCCTGGTCCCGTGCGTGCATATCCACTTCTAACGTACGGGCCTGGGGAAGCGCTTCTTTCTCCTTTTGCTGGTCCTGAAGGGGTTATGCAAGATGAGATGACTTTTATAAGCAGTTTGGCCATATAATTCAATGAAGTTCGAGCAAATTACGATGTTTGTACAAGAGTCTAAGTATTCTTACTCAGAAAATAGAATAAAAAATCACGAATATTCCTAATCTACTTACATTAAATCCATGTGAAATAAAAAGAAAGTAAATTCTTCCACATAGGATAAGCCGCCGTTGCTAAATGTGTCTGAAGTAATATAATAGTCAAGAAAAATGTATAAATAAAAGTTCCTGGCGCTATTTTTCCCAAGAAAGAAGAGAGATTTTTGATAAGCTGTGATCAGGAATCGTGTGTCTCAACTCTATCTTTTCAAGTCCTTGAAAACTAAGTTTTTCAAGAATAAGAAAATCACGGAAAATGTCTAGCAAAATATCGTCTGGTAAATGTTTTGAAATATATTATTATTTTTTTAGTTTTTTACATCAGAGTTAAAAATGTTTTTGGAAAAAATACTGCTTTTTATTTAAAAACAACAACAATGCGTTGTTTTTATTATAATTTTCAAGCTTTACATATGTGTTTAGTTTTAGTTTGGTTAACTTAATCCTTACACCTTCATTAAACACAACCCACACACTATGAGCCAAAATAATTAATGTTTTTTTTTTACATTTAATGATTAATAACTCAATACTTAATTCAATAATTGATAAATATTTATACTTCATTTTAAGTCATTATTTAAGTTTATTAATTTTATAATTAATTTAAAACAAAGAAGTAAAAAAAAAAATTTTGACTTCAAAACACACAAGTAATTTTTAAAACTTACAAAGAAGACGAAAAAAAAAAATAAAAAGGGCAAAAAATTTGTAAGGTAATGAAATTAACCAATCTAAAACCAAAATATTCCAATTTAAATTCAAATAATCTACAATGATGGGTGGGTTTAACTAGAATTGAAAGTGCAATTGGGGGAAGATCGTGTAGTATCGGGCACCTAGCCTCCTGTTTGAAAAAACCAGGGGCAAATTTAATAAATTAGCTGACATGAAATTCACACTACAGAACCACGATGCAGTATTTAAAGATTGATGAAAGCACAGTAGCCGAAAAATGAATTGTACTGTCCCCTTTCAACCAAAAAAACCTTTTTGTGGAAAGATAACGTTTTCCCCGCCCCGTGCCTCCTAAATTTGAGGGTCCTGTCTTCTGTCATCACCCCGGAAACCTTTGAGTGGGAAACCCCTCCCCCCACGGCGGGATGTAATTCGAGGTGTGAGAAAGAAACCGCTCCCATCCCAAAACCCTGGAGTGAAGGGAGTCCGTTGGAAAACACTGAAGAGAAGGTAAGTTGCCTCCTCCCCCTAAAAATATATTCGGACTTGTCCCTTTGGAATAATTTAATCAAATGTATACACTGAATTAGGGTTTTAACAAAATAAACCAAATATTTAGATTCCTAACTCTTAAGCTACCATTAATTTTCTCAAATGTCCCAATGCGCATACATTATGGAACAAAGTAGAAAAAAAGAGCTTTACAGACAGAATGACGTTAGTAAAAAACATTGTCTAGCCATGAAGAACAACAAGCCAAAGTCTTTTAGCAAGGGGTATGACTTCCCTAGCTGTAATGATTGCGTGACAACGTCTGTTCATAATACCAAATTACCCAGTTCTTGATTGGTGCCATTCATCAAAAAACTGTTTCAGCGTTAGGTGCTCTCCCATATCTTGCCCGGCCTTTTCCGACCCCGTTCGAAGGGATTTAAATCATGAGCACTTCGTGAAATCCATTCAGCAGATGTCCTCACTTTCTAGAAAAATTTTGACCAGGGGTAAACCTTTTCGGTCAATGGGCCCCTTTTTAAAAAAAAATTTAATAAAAACAGAAGTGCCTTAAACATTTTTATTTGATTAAAAAAAAAACTAAATACTAACAACTCAAAACCCTTTATATACTAGAAAAAAATCCCAATTTTTTTAAAAAGTAAAATGTTTTTTGTCGTAGTGTAATTCAAAAAAGAAAAATTAGGGTTTTGGCTGTTGCAGGGGTTAAGAAAAAAAACTTTTATAAGGGTTATAAGTTGTTTCCACAGAATGCATGCTGAATTAGAGTCATCTGCCCAAAGTTTTTTTAAACAAATCTTTAATGTTATTCATTAAAAAGTGACTCCAGGTATGGTTTTGAAAATAAAAAAGGGTGGACAAACTTTTCAAAAGTTAAATGTGGTTTTTGGTTAATTATGTTTAAAACCAATCGATTTTTTTACTTATATTCTTGTTTAAAATTTTTTTTTCAAACAATTCCAACTTTTTTTCAAAATTTTTCCACTTAACTCAGTAAATCAACGTTGCATTTCAAATTTTTCAATCTCTAATCAGTCCAATTGGGACAAGTTCAGTTTATTAAATAAAATCACATCAAGGTACATAAAACCCTCGAGCGTTTCCGATAATTCTTTGAACTGAGAAAATCTCGCTGAAAACTGCGACCGATCAATCGCTTTTGTTCGTAATACTTCATGCTGAACTTCGTTATATTGAATTCAAATGCAATCCAGTTTGATCGGTGGCCAAAACTTTGTATCGCGTGCCATTGGTTCCCCATCCCTGTCCTAGACTGCAAAGATCCTTTATGGATGTGCATTGTCGTCTGCAGAAATAAAGTTTGGACTAATGGCACCTCAAACTAGACGCACGTATGGGAGAATAATTTCATCGCAGTAACTATCTACGGTAAGTGCGCAGCTGTCGAAAATACGAAGCTCCGTTCGCCCAGTCAACATAATACCTCCCCACGCAATCAGGACCCCCCCTTAATGGTATCTTCCCCTAATGTTAATGGAATTAAACCGTGCCCCTACATCATATCAACCGACGAGTTCGAACAGAGAGGATCATTGAGACTATTCTCAATCGATATGTCGGACTCAGTTTATTCTTTTGACAAATTCTTGAATATTCAAATATCAATATATCAATATTCAATATATAAACATCAGGCGCAAAATGATAGTTAAGGAGACAATAATAAAAACTTCAAACTTTGGGTTTTTAATTTTTAAAAATTTGCCAGCGTAAAAGAAAATAAATATTTTCAACCAAAAAAGTTCAGCAACTTTCGAAATAGTTCGTAATTAACATTATATACAATAAATGATCCATTTCTTGTATCTTAAGGCCACACAGTACCCTTTTTCAAAAAAAAAAAAAAAGTTTTTTGGAGACAGTAACAGTATAAACAATTTATATTTTATGTTCATATTATATTATTAAGTTGATTTTGAAAGCAAAAAGTCAGTTTAAAAAGCATTTATTTAAAAAAATAAAGAATTTTTTTGAAGTTTTTTCAAACTTTTATAAAATACCCAATTTTTAAAATTTTTAGTCTTTTTTAAGTTGATTATGTTTCTTACATTTTGAAAACAAAAGTTAGTATATTTGTCTGCCCTTGTTGTTTTAATATTTTTTCTATTAAAACCCGGGAAAAAGCACGAAAATTTTAAAAAATATCATTATTTTTTAAAAAAAAAACTAAAACCCCAGACCTAAATCCATAAAAAAATTTTTGAACATACGTTTGAAAATATTTGAAAAAAAATTTGATCTATCAGAACGAAAAAAAAACCTCAGAGATAAAAAAAAACCTACTTTTCAAATTTAAATCCGAAAAAAGCATTTAAAATTTGAAAGCCAAAACCCATGATGATGTAAAAACCAATTTTTTTTAATTGTTATTTTTTCAACTTATGTTCTTATCAAAAAATACTTCAAATTTTATTGAAAACATTTTTTTTTAAAAAAAATATTTTTTTAAAATTTTATAGTGTTTGTTTACAACCAACCCAATCTTAACAAAATTTTTAAAAAAAAATTTTAAATACAAATCATTTATGCCCAAAAAATAATGAAACTAAAAAGCTAAAAAAACCAGGTTTGTATTAAAAATTTTTTATTATTTTTTTTTTTTGTTTTAAAGGGGGGTTTGGGAAGTTTTAAAATCGTCCAACAGGAACTCAAATGCCATAATATAATACTTCTATATGTTTACTATAATGTAGTTTGGCACATTATGGAAATATTCAGTTTTATCTGCAATACTTGCAGTCAGAATACTTGTATTCTGAAGCCTCATTGCAGTATCGGTGAAGGGACGGTTTTTAGATATATCATTTTGAGTAGTATTCCATCTCTTCCAAGTATTGTTTCTCATAGCAACCTGAGAAAGTTTTGGCCGGGGCATTTTCTCAACAAGAAAACATTAATGAAAAAGCTTCTAAGTTACATAAACTATTTTTTTAAAACAAAAATTGGCCTTGAAATCAATCTTAATTAAGTAATTATGAGAAGTCAAAAAATTCAAAACATAATCAAGCAGAAATGATTTTAGTAATGAAAATTGGAATTAAAACCGTTTCACACTGAAAGAGTTGATTGTGCTCAAAAATATTTTTAATTAATTAAATTTAAAAGTGATAAAATGCTTCAGAATGAAACCGAAACCAAAACCTAAGCTCAGAAAAGTTCGAATATCTTAAAAATAAATTTGGTAGCAGATTTGAAATTTGGTGGCAAGCTTTCCAATGATATGAGACACAAGAAAATGGGGAAAAAAACGGTTTTATTGAAATTCGTAGGGTACTGTGTAGCCTTAATTAAATCAAAAAGAACATAATAGGCACAAAGTACCAACAGGAAACATGCAGTTTCTCATTTGTTCTCAGAATAAAAAGGAGAAAGGAAATATCCCCCTTTTCTTTCTTTTTTATTAGGAAATCTCGGTTTTTACATGAATTTGGTTTCAATGCTCCAGTATGTAATTCTTGTTATATCAAAGGCCATAATACGAAAAATGCATAGTAAATATTTTCAGTCCGAGGAGATGGTTCGTTGTGATAGTAAGTCCAAGTTAGAAATGTAGATTTGATTTTTTTTCAACTGCAATAAATCATAAGCGATAGATTTTATTTTTAAAAAGATGTTACAAAAAGGAAAAATGAACACTTAAGTAAAGAAACGAAACGGACCTAATTCTCCGTTTTAATTATGTAATTATTTTCTCAAATGTCTTTAAAAAACTAAAATATTTGAATTTCATATGATCTTTTTATTATTCTAGATTAATTTTTTTAAAATGGAAATAGTTCTAGCTTTTAAATTTCGCTATTCAATATATATATATATATATTTTTATTTTTTAAATAATTAATAACTGATTCACCTTGAACATCATTATTTTACGACCTCTATAAAAATGTATAATAGACTCCCTCTTACAATTTGAAAAAACTTTCCCACTAGTTTAAGATTTGAGAAGTTCAGACGGTTTTATTAATTTAGGTTACAAAATTCATCTAATTTTAACGAAATAATAGTTTTCATTAGAAACAAAAATGAATCCTGTCTTTTACTATTAAAAATTATGCAGTGTTTTCAATACATACCGTCCATTAATTAACATGAAACAAGAAAATAATCTTTGTAATTACTTCCTGTATAATCGGCTAGACAACAGTTTCAGCAAAATATATCTACCTCGAATATTTTTGTTTAATTATCAACAGATTTATGTCATTCTCATTGTTAAAAATCATATCTCTGACAATATTGGTTTCATGCACATAAAAATTTACTTAATTTGCTGATTAAAAGTCGTATTATTCGTAAGAAATATTTTCAAATTTTATTTTTCTTTAAAAATTCTATTTATAGACGAATGTATTGTTCCATTTCATCACACTGATTGCTAAAGAAAATATTTAAATCACGTGATTCAGATTAAAATAAAAAAAAATGAAACATTCAAAAATATAATTACAATTTTACTGAAACAAGACGCAAGACAATTGTTAAAAGTCTTCAGTACTTATTAAAATACATGAAAATAATTCCACTTTGTAACAGTTTCAACTTTCTTCTTACATTTTGTGTAGAACTACTCAAAGAAAAAAAAACACATACACTCACATACTTATCGCAGATTCAAGAATTACAAACTTGATTCTTTTATTGTTATCTTTCTAGAACGAACAGATTATTAATTATTTACAGCTGTTTTTGTTTATTTTCAGTTTCTAGACTGTTTGCGCAAATTCAAATGCATTTGTTTCTTTGTTTAAAAGAATTATTTTTAGAGTTCTCTAGAATAACTTGAAATTAGTAGTTTCAACAAAATTCTCCAATTCGTTTTATTGCTGATTATGAAGTTCAGATTGTCGTATTTACAAAAACTTTTTCAACATTGTATTGTTTTGAAGCTGGAGTACTCGTATAACATGTTAAAAGAATGCAGCAATTCACCAAACCATCTTTTAATATTTCAACTGAATTTTTTAAAATTAATTTTCGCATTATATGCCTTTAATAAAACAATGACTTCGTAAAAATTTTATGATTATATTAAGTTGATTGTTTTTATATTAATTATTTTCACTGTCCCTTTTTCTCAATATTTTAAACTATAAAATAATCAGTATTTTGTGAGTTTTATCTTTATTAGTTCATCAGTTAAAATTCTTCTGAAATTTATCAAAATCTGTAAAATCTCCAAATAGATGATATTTTCAAAAAAAAAGGAATTGTGTAATTGTCAGCATATTTGTTCAACTTTATGTGGCTTTATGTAATATCAAATTCTCGTAAATTTATAAAGCTGATAAGTGATGATGATTTTTCAATGCGTTTATTTTGTAAAAAAAAACTAAGGAATTAATATTTTTTAAAAAAAATTTGTATCGGTATGTAAAGCCTTAAGGAATAGACATTGGGAATATTTTTTTCGTGAATCATTTCTACCTTTTTAGCTACTTCACTACAAAAGCGAAATTAATGGATTATAAATACATTAAAATCTATAAAGCGGTGTAATAAATAATCCGTTAGATAAAAAACTGCTTGCATAAAAATCAGTTCTTATAGAGTATCCACTTTCAATATTCAAGCAGCAATAATAATTTATATACTGATTTTTTATTTTTTAGAAAAATATTGCTTATAGATTTTATTTTTTTTTAAATCAGAATAATAAACATAAATTCAAATTATTTTAAATTACAAAATAGAATGTTGGTTTTAACTGTAAAAAAGAATGCTGAAAGGAATTATAAAACATGTTTCATAACATTCGTAGATAAATAACCATTAACTCTGAAAAAAGAACTTGTGATTATTAACTCTATAATTTCCATACAGTTTACGAATAAAAAGATAAATTCGAATAAAAAATCACGTCTTAACCAACCGTCTTCCAAATTGAACCGTTAAATTTTAAAAGTAAAGCAAAATAAAGTTTGGAGTATATAAAAAATTTAATAAATAGAGAACTTTTGGAATGTAAACAAAATTTTTAAAACATCTGCCATTATTTATGAAAAAAGTAGATTTGAAATTTTACGAGGCAGAAAACATTTCACAAAAATTTTACTATATCATTGCAAGAAATTGTATAATTGCTGTAAACCAACATTTATAAAATATCTCAAGCAAAATGTTCGTTAAAAAAATGCAATAATAGAAGTTTATTTTAAAAACATTATTTTAACCAACTCTAGAATAAGACAATACATCTCTCCGTTACAATCATAGTTACAGAGCAGATGTTCCCAAACTGTTTTGTCTCATAGAGCCCTTACCCTGTTTTCCGTCTTTGGGTAGACCTTTGCTCACCTAATATTAAATTTTCGCACATTTATCAACTTAAATGTCCTTTTGACAGCTGGTGTAGAGCTACTTACTTCAAAAGATTTAATTTTTAACTACAGTGAATTATAATGTTTAAAACTTAAGAAACACATGTTAATTAATTTTAAATTTAAATTTAATAATACATAAAATAACTGAGCAACAAACAAAAGTGCTTTTAATGGGAGGGATGAACCTGACGTTTCAAAAACAAATTTCCAACATTTGGCATCAATCTTGTGGAGTTAAACTCTAAATTTCCTCGGTTATAGAGTGTCTACACATTTGTCTAGAATTCTTCCTCACTAGGAAAAGCAAATAAAAAAAAATTTCCCACGATATTCCATAATTCGAGATAAATAACAGGTATGTCATTTTAAAATCAAAATTGTTGTGTGTGACATCCGTTTCTAAACTTTACTTTAAGATCTTTGTTAGTGTCGATTTCGATCAGTTCCTCTTGTAATATAACATTTATTTTCTTCAAAATGACCATATGATTTC
Organism: Trichonephila inaurata madagascariensis; assembly: GCA_019973955.1. Lineage (NCBI taxonomy): Eukaryota > Metazoa > Arthropoda > Arachnida > Araneae > Nephilidae > Trichonephila > Trichonephila inaurata. Next base: position 21,711 of record BMAV01017723.1, on the reverse strand, counting down.
CTTGTATATTGTGGTATTACCATAATCAAAGCATTTTCAAACCTAAAGCATTTAGATGAACGTTGGTTAAAACGTCATTTTCCTGGCAGATTTTCTGCGACAAAAAGAGAAACTGGGATTAAAAAACTGGAAACTCGTCCAATACTATACTCCATCAGCTTAATTCTGGCAAGAAAAGCAAAAATGCTGGTCCTTGTTTTAATAAAATTTATGCTGTCACCTTGTAACTGTGCAAATTAACCTCATTAAATTTAGTAATTAAATCTGTAAAATATAAGTAAAATCTGATATACCCATTAGTTACATTTTCTTTTAAAATTAAAGTCACAATCAGGTTTAATGAGAGCCACTATCGCGTAGACCCCCATTTACACCTCATGGACCCCTATTTTTTCACTTACTTACAAGTCGTCATACACCCATGGGGGTTGATATAGACCACTTTGGGAATCACTGTTATAGAGTAACAAAACAGACTGTTGGCGACGGATCTTGAAAATTGATACCAAGTCAGACGACTTTCAAGTTGATATTTCAATCACAAAATGTCCAATTAATACAATATAAAATTTCTGAAACCCAGCTCGACTTAGTGTTAAAATCCTGCTTAATTTCAAATGATTGTCTTTAATGAAATTAAGACTTGAATCGATTCGAATATAGCCTCAATCAGAGGCTACCTTTGTCTACGTATGGCATAAATAAATGAAATTATTCTTTTTCAAAAATGTTTATTTTTCCATGTTTTAAAAAGAACAAATAAATACTTGTAATAAAAAAAATGGCAAGTTAAATAGTTTTATGAAGGATTTTCTATACAGAATATTGTTTTAGAAATTTCATTTTTACTACACTAAACAGAACTTCACTTGGGTACGTATAATATAGCGTATTGACAATAGTTTAATAAAATATATTACTTATTTGAGCAACTGCATTTCCTTTATTAAATCACTGATAAATAAATTATTTATTTTCAATAAATATACAATATAAGAGTGTGATTGAATGAAAACAATCACAGTAAAAAAATATCATTAAAAAACTTTAATTAATTTAAAGAATTTTTCAGAAAGTCACTATAGATATATGCATATAGTTTTAGAAATGATTGCAAATATGAAACGCTGAAGCTGTTCTAAAAATATTTAAACTACTGAAAATTTACAATTTTCATATTTTGGCAGTTACCATTTAAAATATAACTTACAAAGAAATTTATTAAGTAAAAATACCACAAATTAGGACAGTTAATACAAAGTACCATTAAAACAAATGTAATGCTTAAATGCAATTCAGATTTTTATATTTTCTTTTCTGTGTAAAAAGAACTGATATAGACACAAATGGTTGAATTAAAGCAGGAAAGAAAATTCTTTTAAACACTAAAGAAAACAAGTAAGAAAACGTAAAAGTATTGAATTCAGTTTTGAAAGATTTTTTTTAAGTAATAAATTTATACATCTCATTTTATGCAATAAAATTCAAATATATAATGAAATTTAAAAAATAAACTAAGAATTAGTTTGTTTATCAAATCAACCAATCAAAAACTGCATCAAAGGAAAAACTATTCTGCAATATGATCTATTTTATCATATTTTGACACCAGAAGATTTTACTCTTTAAAATATGACTTTTTTAAAAATTATGATACAAGAAAGAATATTAAATTCTATTAAAAAGCTTTTTTTAATATTAACTAATTAAAGTTTTTTACATGTATTCTTTAAAAAATTGCTTAATACTAATGAGTAATGGAATAATTGTATTATCAGTAATTGTAAATTAACTGAATAATTTTTTTAAAATATATATCTCTTATCATATTTATAAAAGCATATATATTAATCAGAGTAAGTCATTATTTAGTATTGCCTTTAAATTTATAAACAATACTAAAATCGAGAATTTTTTTTAAACTTGATACGAAAATAATATTAAAAATTTATTTTAATAATTAATAAGAATGTATTTGATGAGGTTATACAGAAAAATGTACTTATTTCTAATGCTTAGGTTGTTTTTAAATGATTTGGCCAAAATGCTATATATATAAATATTATTCTCTCAAAAATTTAAGATTGATGAAAGCAAATTCTTTAGAATAAAGCTATATTAATATCAGTTTTTTTCCAAAATACTATTACTGCCATCAAAAGTAATTATGAATAGATTGTTAAAAAACTGAAAAATTAAATAAAATCAGTTAAAAAAGTACTTCTAAATAATGCAATTTTAAAAGAATTTGATGGGAAAAAAAGAAACAAAAAAACATTTTTTCAAAATAAATAAGATAAATATAAATATTAAGTTAAAGATAAATTTTTTTTATGAACTTTGAAGTAAATACAAATCTATTGAAAATTACAATTTAAACAATTAACACAGAAAATCATGTGAAATTCACTGCTACACGATTTAATTGATAAAATGTTTCTTAAATTATAATTTTCAATATTCGATTAATTTTTCATTAGCATTAGTTTTTTAAAATCGTTTGGGAAAATTTTTAAAAGTTCGCTTCTTTATAATTTTTAAATTAGTTTTATTTCTGAACTTGCACTTTTATCGAAAGAGTTACGTAATCAATCAATCCTCTATATCAAACAATTATCACGTTTAAAAATAAGATAGTTCCAAAGTTAACTTTTTCTCTTTAGTTAAAACAAAAAAATCAAAACTAGTAAGAAATTGTCCACACAAATTTTTGTAAACAAACTTTCGCCACGCCCTGAACAGGTAATATAGAATGAAACTTAAAACAAAGAAATAACTTATACTAAAATGTCCAAACACAAATTCGAAATTCATTTCAGGTTTCCAAACGCATGATAGTGCAAATTTTTGCAAAACATTTTCACATAAACATAGATAACCGAACGTATTTTTGAAACCACGCCATGTGTTGGCAAAAATACACCTGTCGCTTCTGGGCTAAAACAGACGCCATTAAACGGTAAAAACATCGGACCGGTAAAACTTTTTAAGGTGTTTCTAAGAAAAAAAAGTTTTGTTTTTTACTTACTGCTGCCGATAAAACACAGGAGACATAGGACACAGGATACTAACACAACTTCAGCTTTCATGATGCTGAAAACTGAAGGACTAGAGAAGTTTAGATACGCAAAATTTACTATTACTTGTTACCATAGCGATTTGAATCCAAACGCACCATGTCGACTTCTTTCAGAGTTGCGTCATGAGATAGGGGCTGTTTCAAAATTGCTGAAGAGTAGATGTAGGTCACTGGTAAACTTCGTAATATGTTATGATAATTAGGTTGATAGGAATGATAATTTAGGTTGGGAATTTATCAATGACCGTTTTTTACCTTTTTTTTTATTCATTTGAATATTAAAGAAAATATTAAAGAACTAAAAATTAATTTTACTGATGAATTAATCGTTTTCTCTTTCGCTGCCAAATTAATTTTATTAAAAAATTTTTTTAATTTAATAAAGATTTAAGAATTTTTGGTTGTATGACTATAGAAAATTACGTTTACGTGTGTGTGTGTGTGGGATAACTTAAATTTATATTTATTTAAAATCCGAATCTCAATTAATTACAAATTAAGGGATTAAAACCTATGTTTTGACAAGGATTAGACCTTGAATTTTTGACAGATTTATTAGCGATTCCTAATAAAAGAGTTTCTTAATTGCTTACATGCGCCTTACTGGGCGGGGGAAACTTCCCTAAAATACTCTGGCATGATTTCTGAAAATAACTAATATTTCCCTTCACTTGAACATGTGGTCATATTTTTGTGTTACTTTTTCCCTGTTTTTTCTTGTATATTTGAATGTGGAAAAGGAACAATTCCAGCTCTTGCTTGCTTGGCACTTGAGTACTAAAAGTGCACAATTTTTTCATCTGATCTTAAAAATAATCAAATAAATGTTGATGTGATCAATATCGAGAAACTTTTAAATTGTCATGACTGCAATTCATAACATGAATACAGCTTTACAATGTTCTAAATGTGTTCTTTAAATTAATTAATAAGAAATGCAATAAAAAAAATTTGTCACTTTTATTTATTTTGCTTCATATCACTTTATTTTAACATTTATTCGAAGTCGTTAAATTTTAAATTACCTCTTATAATCACATCTCATATCCTAAAAGCTGAATATCAAATCTTACGTTAACAATTTTTTTTACAAATAAAAAGATTTTAAAAAATGCATCAGTTTTCGAATGTTCTAAGACAAATTATTTTTTGTAAAAAGAAAACAAATGGACTCTCAACTATTGTAAAAGTCAAGAAAAATCCTAAGATAACCACGTTCTGCATATGAATAACTGTGTAAATATTCAACTCTCTGACACGAAACACACCCAACTGCAACTTTGGGCTTACCCCTATACTTTTTTTTATGTCGGTCGTTCATCTTTTCCCTCTCCGTAGAAATCCCTACCTACTTCAGTATCCATTATCTCTCCCCTTTCCCCCAGGATCCAAAAGGTGTTTTTTCTTTTGAAATGGGGTTGTATTTATCCCTCTCAATCGCAGCATGGTAGTAATCCCCTGACTCAGTCCTCTGACCTCGGAATAAATAATGAAGTGGTTGTTTTATTTTTATATTTTTCCCTCTGAGAATTTCTGGACTGAGTGGAAACTGCTGACTTTTCGATCTTTTCACTCAGGTTACAGAAACTAGTTCCGGATTGATGAGCTTGTAATTTCTTTTTTTAAATTTTTATCTCGGGGAATTTTTTAAAAATTAATATTTTAATTCAAAAACGGTTTTGATGGTTACGTTTAATTTTTTTTTAATTTTATTTAGAAAAGTTTTTGATTGGGAAAATTAATATAAAAACAAGTAATATATAAGAAAATTGTAGTCAATTCTACTACTTAGGTCAACAAAGAAAATTTTTATTTTAGTTACCTTTTATTAAATAATAACAATTTCTACAAATATGTATATACATATGACAGAATCACAATATTAAAAGTGGAAGATAGAAACCGTATTTTTTTCCTTGCAATTTTCCATACCTGGTAGTTAGATAATACTGTCGCCATCTATTGCCTTCATACGGAACTAATTTAATTTTTTTTCTCCCATATAAAACTAAAATAATTAATTTAATTTAATTAATAATATATAATATTTGAAAAAACTGTATTAACATCAAGTGTCATCCCCTACAAGTTTTAAAAAAATGTATTTGAACTCGAGTGGATGAATAAAAAGTATTTTATTAACCATTGAAAATTTGAACAAGATATATATATATATATATATATATATATACCTGTAGGTTCTAGTACTCTTCATTGTTATTTTAGAGTTACATAGTATATATATCATATATATATATATATATATATATATATATATATATATATATATATATATATATATATATAGGGAGAGTGTGAACCAGTAGCGCACACAAATTTTTTCAGGAAGGGGGCCCAAGGGTCTAAAGTCCACAATTTTGGTATCATGCTCCAATATGCCGCCCAACATACTCTTTTGATTTGCCGATTTTCGGGAACAAAAACAATGCAAAATTAATTATTGAATAAATAATTAGCATTAATTAATAAAATTAATTATTAATGACAAATACATAATTGATTATAACCAATAGAAAAAAATCAAAGGCTATGGGGGGCTCCGGACCCCTAGGACAACCCCCCTTGTGTGCGCCACTGGTGTGAACTAATAGTAGGAATTGAAGGAAAAAAAACTACAAATTAACAATTCTCAAGAACTTATTTTTAATTGTGTATTATATTACTAATTAATTATTATTCATGTGTATTTTATTCCCACGTTTTATTCAGGTGAATTTATAACGAAGAAGGGGTTTTTTTTTTCGAATTTCTTTCTGTATTTACAGAAATTAATGCCGCAGATGTGGCAATTAGCAACATATTGTTCGTTTCCAGTGGCGCACGCAGGGGAGGGGGGCTCCGGGTCAAAGGACCCTACCCAAAGCCCTTGATTTTTTTTTCGATTTATCGATTTATTAGAATCCTATGTATATAGTAAGTAAAATTTAATTATTTATTACTAATAATTAATTTTATTAGTTAATGGTAATTATTTATTGAATAATTAATTTTTTACTTTTTTCTGATTCCGAAAATCGACAAAATCTAAAGAATATGTTGGTTGAGTTTGATAAGAGAATGGTGGACTTTCGACCCTGGAGCCCCACCCCCTGAAAAAATTCCTGTGGGCGCCACTGCTCGGTTCTTTTCTCTCTATATATATAACTAGTTTTTCCTGAAAATGCGACGTAAAAAATTGAATTTGGCTCAGTTCATTCTAAAACGTACGCAACTCCTTGTAAAATTGGCATTTGCCGTGACTATCAATAAATCACAGGGGCAGAGTTTCGAAAAAGTTGGTTTATGTGTAATATTGAATTTACTCATGGATAATTAAGATGGCTCGATAAGGGGAAAATATTCAAAAGATTTTTCGATTGGAGAACTGAAATAAAAATATTTATGGAAACAAAAGGGAAACTTGTGACTAAAGTTGAAGAGGAAGACTGGGTTTTAGATTTAGCTTTTGTAGTAGACTTAACTGAACATTTGAATGATTTAAATTTGAGACTTCAAGGAAAAAATCCATTTATTAATATGTTCCAAACAATAACAGCGTTTGAAGGAAATTTGAAATTTTGGCACAATCAAATAAAAGTAAAAGATTTGACACATTTCAGTGCTTTGGTTGCACATAGACCTGTGAGCAGCACAAAATATGTAAAATATGCTGCTTTAATTTTGATATAATTCAAGAGTTTGAAAGTAGATTTCAAGATTTTCGAAAAAATTAAGAGTATTTCATCATATTTTCTATCCCATTTCCTCCAGAAATAAAAAAAAAATTACCTTCAAATCTTCAAATGGAATACATTGAATTGCAAAGTGAGAGTGCAAAATTTTAGAGTGTTGCTTTACTGGAGTTTTATAAAGATTACCTACCCCGCGATAAATATCCTAATCATCACAATCATTCTTTTTTAATGTCTTCGTCTTTTGGCAGTACCAATACTTGTAAACAATTATTTTCAAGAATGAAGCATACAAAAAACAAAAACAGGACAAAGATCACTGACAAGTATCTTGAAAATGCATTAAAAATTTCAACCTCGTCTATTGAACCCGATGTCGATTTGCTTGTGGTCAACGGAAGAAAACTCATCCATCTCATTAATTTGAATTTTTCCCATCTTTATAAAATCTAAACTAAATAAAACGAAACTTTTACAAAATTAAAATAAATATGCATCTACACATATCTAATCCAAATTTTAAAAAAATTATAGTAAAAAGAAATTAATTTATTTTGATAAAACTACATAGAGTTAATTTTTATTTTAATTTGTTAAAAAAATGTTGTATGTGTGGCCCACAGTAAATTTTTTTTATTTGCAATGTGGCCCTCAAACGATCATAGTTTATACACCCCTGTTCTAAATAGTCAGAAATATAGATGACGAACTGAACAGTGGGGAAAGATTGTAGGTGACGTTAACTAAGTTGAAGTGTGGGCAGAAAGTATTATAATTTTGTTGCGAAGTCGCTGAAAGTTGTACACCAAATCTGGATTCGAATATAACGGTAATTACTACTCGTATTTATTTATTTTTCATTGCGTTATGTTCTCCTCCACAGTAGATCTTTAGTAATTCCTCTCCTGGAACTCTCCATAGTAGAGTTCCAGGTACATATGATGAAATAAACGAACGACTGAGTTCCGAATCTGATTTCTTTGTGAGCCTATCGCATAATAACTAGAAAGTAAAATAAATAAAATTAGTTGTTGAAAAGACAATTCCTCAAAAATTAAATAGGAAATCTAAAAATAAGTGCTGGAAAGAACATTTTGTCTCAACTGTTATTCTTACAAATTGTTAAACATTGATAGTTTTTCAGATGTTTAACAGCAGCCAATTCATAACAATTCTTAACACAAAAACTATAATTCGTACTGAATTGACATCAATTAATATGTTGAGTTAAAAACTTGGTTAAAACGATAACTAAAATGCATGTTGGTGATTTTGGCAATTTCTTTGGCAAGTAAGCCTCCAAATAACTTAATAGCTACCATAAAAAATAGCATAAAGGCAAAAAAGAAAGAAAAAAGGTAAAATTGTTTGCATTTCATACTTTACATATTCTATTATACATTCAAAATTTTGGGGTTTTCATTATATACTTTATTTTAACCAAGGATTCTACAAAAAACTACCGCAAAATGTTTTAAGCAACTGAAAAAATTCATTATTTTAATTATAAAGAAAAAACAATTTTGTCAGAAACATAGGACTGATATAATTAATTTATTTAAAATTTTGTAAAGAAGTACAATTTCTGTTTAAAATACTATATTCTCAAAGCAAAAACAAAAAGTATCTAAGTACAAAATCAGTATGAAAACTAGACTAGAAATTGCACTGGTTCTTTGTTATGAATATTTTAGAAAAATGTCTTTTTTTCTCTTCCTAACTTTTGTTTGCTCACTTGTATTTGCAATATGTCCTCAATGACGATCATTAGAGAAGATATTCTCTCCGATTTTGAAATCCATTCTAGTAAATAAAGAAAAGAAAACTCGATTTCAGGAAAACATTTCCGATTGTTAGGGCACCAAATATAAGCTGAAAACCTAAATGATTTACGCTGTACGTATTAATCCCGTTGAAATATGCAATTATTATGAAACTGGTATAAAATTAAAACGAGCTTCACAACAATTTAAATAAAGCATTTTCTTGTCCAAGTACGAAAGAGCTTTTCGCAGAATACATTGCTAAATTCTCAAATTGGTTTCATGGCTTTTTTTTTTTTTGAGTGTGGAAGGGGGGAGATTTAAACTTTTGCAATAACTGCATAATTTTTGCATAAACTGTAGCAATATGTAAACAATTCACACATTTTTCACCAGGCAGAATATTCGTCAGCAGCAAGTCCTATTCAGGTAATAGTATTTATACTAATTTTGGATATACCGTATTTACTCGAATCTAAGCCGTCTTTGATTCTAAGCCGGCCGCACCCAGGATTCTCTGCGCTTTTTGAGAATAAATTTAAAAATCGTGTAAAAGGTTGATCAATAACCGATACTTAAGAAAAAATTTTCAAATTTATGAGAAATAATAAGACGTTAATAATTATTTTATTTGACCAGTATTGAAAACATTTAAATACATATATGAACCTATAATTAACCGTCAGAATCATGTTGGAAAATCCTTCATCACTCCCATTTCCACAGCTAACTTCGGAATGGAGGCCGTCGTCGCTATTTTCCCTTATGATGTCGCCTTAGGTGCAAGAATTTTGGAAAAAATGCATTATAGAAGAATGTAAAAGAATTATTAAAGACTGTTGAGCATTTACAAGGAAAAATTATATCATTTTGCTTACGCCATCAAAGTACATTTGTTTCATCCGTGCCAAATTTTCAATGGCCCCTGCTCTGTTTCCATTTTTTTCAGCATATAAAATTACCTCCCTTTTCAACTTGCGTCATAGTGAATTAGTCTTGATGCTATTATTGATATCTTTGTTGTTTAGGTGATTAAAAAAGCGTATACAAAAAAATTTCCTTAAAACGAGCAGACAACGGTGTTTAGGATAGACTGAATACTGTGGAACGAAATAAGTCATCGATGTAAGTTAGTGGCGTACACAAGGGGGTGTTCTAGGGGTCCATCCCCCACCGAAGCCCTTGATTTTTTCGATTGATTATAATTCTAAGTATATAGTAAGTAAAATTTAATTAAGTATTTGTATTAATGATTAATTTTATTAGTTAATGCTAATTATTTATTCAAAAATTAGTTTTTACTGTTTTTGTTTCCAAAATCGACAAAATCAAAAGGAGCATGATACAAGAATGGTAGACTTGCGATCCTGGACACCCCCTTGAAAAATTCCTGTGTGCACTACTGATGCAAGTGGCTAGAATGGGCGGCTACATTTTTCTTTTGAAAAGGGTGGAGACTCAATTTCTTCCTTCCAACAAATCTTTTGCCTTCAATTCTAAGCCGCACCCGATTCTCAGCAGTACTAACACTGAAAAAATAGTGCGGCTTAGATTCGAGTAAATACGGTTGCTCTCTTCCCAAACTCTTGATTAAAAAATAACTTTTAATACAATCACGTTTCATCATCGCGTTTTCAACCAAAAACTCCTCTTGGGTTCTTCTGGGCCGAAAAGGCAAGTTCTTTCCAACCAAATCCAGAAGCGAAGAGTGATTATGCAAATTAAGAACCTTTTAAATAGCAGAAGTTTAGCGTAAGCAGGGTGGCCTTTGGGAAGTGATTATGCTAGTCTGTGTTTATGAGTGTTAAAGTTAAAAGTGAGAAGTTATCCGACATTCAAGAGTTAAGCTATTCGTGCCAGTGCGTTCAAGTCAAGGTGGATACCATTCCATGCGAGATAAAGAAACGTCATTTAGGATTCAAGAGAGTTGCTGCTACCCAGGATATAGAGGTAGGACCGTTCTATTAACTACTAGGAACTGTGTATATACTGAGATTAGGAATAGGCGGTAAAGTTAGAAATAGTGATTAGGGCCGTGCTTATTTGGTAGTACGTATTGTGTGTTTCTTCACCTCAGATCCGCTAAGTTAAAATATTAATATCCTTATTGTTTATTGTTTAAGTTAAGATCTTAGTAAAGAGATATTAAGATTATGGCAACGCCAGATTCTTCATTCACTCCCACACCTCTAGGTCACGAGAAAAACGTAGGAGTAGGGCAACCCTCACAGGCCAATGCCTTACACGATTTATTATTTAAAAAAACGTTTTTCATATCATTATTTTAAAAGAAACATTCGTATTACCATCTGACACGACACGATAGCCAACATTGTTGCCAACTTGTGGCTGGCGCTGTTCCGGTTGAATCCTGGTGTAACTAAAAATCCGCCATGTAGAGGAGATAATGCGCTTTATTTCTGTTGAGATTCAAAGTCCTCCTGTTGGCGTGGTATGGGAGTAAAGTGCCCTCTCAGGTGGCATCTTCCTCATTTGTTCGAGGTCCAAAATTATGAGGTTAGTCGCCAATAGCCTTTGCGTTGCTTTATAATGTGACGTTAAGAAACAAATCAATCTGACACGTCATGGAGAAATTTAAGCTGCTCTATTCCTAAAATTTGGATCATCCATTGATAATTAGGCATTATCGCAACCGTATTGGGGACATTATACGAAACGAAGCACATTGTTGCCGATTCAACACATTCGAAACATACAAAATCGGAGTTGCCAACTTCGCGAGTTATCTTGAACGTTGGCATTGTTGCGATAGTACGTTAGCACCCATCCATTACCTTTACATAATTCACATGAATAGATACTAACTAGATATACTAGATACTACATGATAGATACTCTCAAAAATTATGAAACTTCTAATGATTAACTTGAATTAACTTATGTAACGAAGCAATGGGCATAATTAGGGTATTCCCAATAATACCATAGCTTTAGTAAAAGAAATGTGTGCAAATAACTGACAATATTAAAATTTGTACAGTTTAAGAAATTTATAATTTTTGTTATTGCTTATGCCACCCGCTCAATGGTGTCAGATCGAGGCCCACGAAATTCATCGTTTCAAGGCTCAAGTTGTACTCCTGTCGATCCGTAGCTCTGAGCACCAAGCAGGTGACAATACCTTTTGGTTCGGTTCCACTCCATATTAGAGAGAGAATACCCTCCAGGGTAGTCAGGGCCTCCTTCCTCTCTTCCCCTTCCAACAACCTCACGAGAGGACCTACGGCTCGACGAATATTTAGAGCAGGGGTACTCAACCTTTTTTTCTGTTGGGCCACATACATATGTCAGCCATTTCACGCTGGCCGCATACATATGTTAGTTATTTCACGCGGGCCGCAACATGAGGAAAAATGGGGGAGAGAAATCCTTTAAGATCAAGATAACATTGGAAATTTAAAATGTGGAAAATTGATCATAATATTATAACTCCTGTGTTTTGCTTTTTGTTTTAATTATTATTTTTTATTTTTTATTTTTGTTACTAACACTAAATTAGAAGCATTTAAGAAACACTCCTTCACAATTTATGCATCAGTAAACGGTTTCATATGATTACCCATGATATAACAAACTTCATGGGATGTCTTTGTTACCGCTGCGATATTACCACTGACAAAACACTTTGTTGCTGTTGCAAGGATTATTCAAGAAAAAGCCTATTTATCACCTCTTGAAAGAGATCTTCGAGGAAAAGTGTCATTGAATGATTCCTGTTTATTGATATTTTTTGAATAATCACAAACAAATACTGACAAATCAAACAATTACTGATCCACGTTTGTTTTTCACTACAAAATAGTCAACTTCCCAATCGTCTTGAAAAGCTGTATTTTCTTCGAATATTTTTCGCTTGCAAGATATGAAAGATAATTAAAAATTAATTTCACCCACTGTTCATTCCACTGTTGTCTGTTATCACTAACCGTAACTGTTCCAAATATAAAAAGAATATCAATTCGTACCCGTACAACACAGACAACAAAAAGCAAAACTGATATATTTGATTTCTGGACAAAGAATTCCCCACCAAATTTTTTATACAATGTTATTAAATAAGTGAATTTCTCAGAGCAATAGGTCATGACCGGGCCACTTATAAAGGCTCAGCGATAGAGGCTGAGTGATAGAGCCAAGTTGGCATCATTTTTGACGACATCGTGACCCTATGGATTCTTCTAGAAGTTAGTGGAGTAATCTACTAATATCATGATCTATAAAGTAAGCGGATTTTTCTCGAAAGATTCGGGATGTCTATAAATAGGGAGTCGCTCGCCAAAACTGAGTTAGTCTTGTTTCGACCTTTGAAGAGTAGTCTTGTTTAGACCGTGAAGAGAGTCGACAAGCGATTAGTTATTTCTTCGGCTGTTGTGTAGGATGAGTGAATGCTTGTGAATAATTTTTAAACATGCTTGCATTTTAGACATTGATAGTTGTGTCTGTAAGCTGTAGAAGGTGGGTCTTCTGAGATTTATTCTGCGAATATAGCTGTTGTATTTCAAGGATTGTTTCTCGACAATAAATTTCCATTGCTCCTGAAGAGCTGTCTTGATCTTTACGACTGATTAACATAAAATCTTCTAGCCCCGATCTGAATGAATGTTCTTATATTTCTTGATTGATTTATAAGGACAGAACTTCCAAATAATAATTTCTAAAATTGAAGCAAAATTATTTTTTACACTCTTGTTACTCCCTTTCTAGTGGATTTCCACTAAACGCATTTTTAGTTAATCTCTACTCAATAAATTAAACATGCTTGCCAAATTTCAAATATGTTGCTGTTACTAATGCCACCTGATCGGTAAAGGCCAGATCAAGGCCCACGAAATTCATCACGGTAAAAGGCTAAATGATGCCTGTCGTTATCCGTAGCTTTGAGAGAGTATCATACAGACGACAGAACGATTTAGCTCGGTTTCACCCCAAATTTGAGGGAAAACACCCTGGGGGTGGGCAGGGGCCTCCCACTTCTCTTCCCCTTCCACAAACCTCACGAAAGGACTTGCGGCACGATGGCTATTTAAAGTACCCTCATGCCGCAAAGGCACTATACATTTACAAACATCCATATCTTTTCCGGGATTCGAACCCAGGCCCTACGGCACAGCAGTCAGCGTCGCTAACCACTATACCGGATGGGTGACCATTTCAAGTCTAAATCTAATAGCTCAAAAACGGAATTTTTTTATCAATAAGCTCCACTAACCCCCTTTAAAAGTTATTTTTGTAAGATTCGTTCAAAACCCCGTTCAATACAACAACAGAAACATTCATACCAAATTTCATTACTGTAGGTCTAGTAGTTCGAAAACGGGTATTTTTTTACCAATACGCTGCAAAAGATTCCCTGTTCCCCATAGGATTCGATTTCCGTAAGATCCTTTTTTAGAGAATTCCCATTCAACAAAAGTAACATGCATGCTAAATTTCATTACGGTAAGTAGTAGTTCGATACCCAAATTTTTTTTTATAAGTCCCAGCAACTCCCCGCTCCCATCCCACAGGACTCAATTTCCGTAAAATCCGTTCTTAGCTGATTTATATTCAACAAAAACAAAAAAATGCCAATAAAATTTCAAGTACCGTAAAATCCGGCGTATAACGCGCACTTTGAACACAAAAAATAAGATCGAAACTTAAGGGTACGCGTTATACGCCGGGTATAAAAATGGTAGCTTTAAAAATAGCAAAAGATATGAACATAAAAAAAACTTGTCTTCTACTACATGTATCTCTCTCTCGAAGCACTGTTTATTTAAAAGAAACGACTTGCCTTACGAACAAAAAAAGTTGTAGTTCTAGAAGCATACTATTTTTTCAAAAGTTTTGGATAATACCTCGAATAAATGATTTCAAAACATAAAAGCAATGTATACTAATATTTCAGATTTCTTCTTTAAAAAGGGGGGGTGCGTTATACGGCGAATATACCTAAAAATTAAAAAAATGAGCTTGAAAGTATAGGTACGCGTTATACACCGGTGCGCATTATACGCCGGATTTTACGGTATATATATCTAAAAGTTCAAAAACGGTAATATTTACCTCTTACTTATATTAAGCCCTCGCAAGGACCTTTCGGTGGATTCTCAAAACACATTTGTAGCGGATATCTACTCCATGAAAGGAACGTGTCTACCAAATTTCTAGCATGTAGGGATCTAATAGTTCAAATACAGGAATATTTATATATAGCGCTTCTTAAGCCCTCGCAACACCCCTTGGGGTTCAATTTTTGTAAAACCCCTTGAGTAGCGAATCTCAACTTTATAAACGGAACAGGACTATCACAAATTTCAAATTTGTAGGTCTAATCATTCAGAAACAGGAATATATATCTCTAACACCCTTAAGCCCTCGTAACGCCCCTTAAAGGTCAATTTTACTAATACAGAGATCTTTCCAGGCATACGTCCAACCATTCCCCAGAGTTTCATCGCAATCGGATAACCCTTTATCTACCGACGGTACTTATAAGTACCACTCACTTTAAAATTACATAGAATAACTATTTTTACGAATATTCTGACGATACTTGGCAGGAATATTCTTTGAGATCCACTCTTCCGAGATATATAGCAGCACGGGTTCTATGATGACTATTTTAGCGAGGAAGGCGAATAGTTTTATAGCAGAAATTGCGTTTTCAGCTGACGGCGTTTTCAGCAGATTGCGAAGTTTGTCATTTTCGTCCCAAAAAAATAGTTAATGTCAAAATTTAAGTGCCTTATTTCTTTTGTATGTTAATGATTGCCTTAGAAAACGATTTGACTATTTATTTTAAGTGAACAGTGTATATAATTAATTTTACAGTTGAATATCTTTAATTAATCAATTAGAGCTATAACGGATTAAATTTCGCATTTTGTTAATGTATGTCCCTTAATTTTCAATGTAGTGATACAAAAAAAAAAAAATATTGCATGGAAAAAATTGCAGTAAATCATAATGCAGTACATAAAGGGATAAACGGCTTAGGAAGGCATAAGAAACAGACAAGCATTAATTTTTATTTATATAGATTACAATTTGTGTATATATATATATCAGTTGGCACACAAGGGGTCCTGGGGGTCCGGACCCCCAAACCCTTGATATTTTTCCCGGGTTTGGGTTATAATTCTAAGTATATAATACGTAAAATTTAATTAAATATTTGTTATTAATGATTAATTTTTTTAAATTAATACTAAGTATTTATTTAATAATTAGTTTTTACTGTGTTTTGTTCCTGAAAATCGACAAAATCAAAAATAATGATACAGGAATGGTGAACTTTCAACGGACCCCTTGAAAAATTCCTGCGTGCGCTACTGATATATATAAATAGGAGAAAAGCTACTCACATTGGCACACTCATTACGAAATCTGAACTTTTATTGAGAAAAATCTGTTAATATTATGTTTTACGAAAATTGACTCCCAAGAACAACGCTTTAAGTATAAAAAAATCCCATTTTTTAATTCACTAAATTTATGGGCTTTAAATTTGACATTCATGTTACTTTTGTTGTGTGGATATCCGCTGAGAACTTGTGACGGATCTATACGCGTTTTTCCATCTAATCCTCTTGTGAAATCTTTGAGCTATCAATTCACGTTATTCACAACCAGCCCTTCGGAAGAAGAGAATCGTGATATGTAAATTAACTTTCAATAAATAGGTGAGGTTTTCTAGCTTGAGAGAGGGAAGGAGAGAAGATATACTCGACCAGATGAGAATTGCTACTGAAGGTATAATATTAGAATTATAGTGATTTGATTCTTATTAGAAGGAAACTTTAAAGTGACGATCGTTCACCAAGATTGAATTAAGAGTAGATTAAATCGGATAATAGGTTAGATCCTTAATTAAGATAAGGATCAAGTTTGTTAGTCACCTAATCTCTCCCGTTTTACTGTCGTTGTTCCCCTTTCATGGTTAACATTGAGACATTCTCTTAATATTATTAATTGAAATTGTGTCTTTTCTTAGTGTGGAAATAAATAGATTAGTTGAATCATGTCGAGTATTTCTTCCCCCCCCCACACACACACATGTAGGTGTCCGCGAGAGAAGCGTGAGCCTCTTACAAACTGGTTTTACAGAAATCATTTCCCAAGAAGAGAAGAAGGTAGGGGAACATAACAGATAAATCACTTCCGATTTTGAAATTCAATTCCTGCAGTGGTACAAAGGGGGGTGTCTTATGGGCCCCCATAACTTTGATTTTTTTGATTGGGTTTTAATCCTATGTATTTCTTTCGTAAAAATTTTAAATTTTGTATTTGTTATATTTAAAAATTAATTTTTTTTAAATAATGCTAATTATTTATTCAATAATTAATTTTGTATTGTTTTGTTCCGAAAATCAACAAAATCAAAAGAATATGTTGGGCGGCGTATCGGGCATGATACCAAAATGGTGGACTTTTTGACCCTGGACCCTGAAAATTTTTTTGTGTGCGCTACTGAATTCCTGTCATTTTTAGATCAGTGAGTGAGTGAGTAAAAACGTCGCACTGTTCAGCTATTCGAGGGCTTTTGGCGATGGACCTCGGAATTTCCAACCATGGTGTAACGTCCTAAGCATATAAGTGATGACACTTGTTTGGTATTTTGAAGTTTTATTTTCACGCACACAGGACAGTTCACAGAAATTAAATAATTTACATTATATACACGTTTTAAGAAAAAAAAATTATTAATATTCCGAGCGTTGACATTTGTAGAGAAATAATTCCTTACGCTCGCTGTTGTGTGATGGAGCTAAAAATATATTCTCTCTTGTCGAGAGGTAATCGCACTCCCAATTTCCACACTGTGCTCAATGGCTGAGCCCACAGAATCGACCGCTCTCGTCGAGAGGTAAACGCCCACTGCTTCTGACTTGGCACTCGTGCATGCGCAGTGCTTCGGATCAGTCCGCGTTGCCACCTAGAGTTTTAGAAGAGGTCTAGAGTTCGTTACAATGGTAAGTGACAAGAGCAAAACCTGAGCTGGCACCCCCTCTCCTAAATTTCACACCACACCAGCGGAAGGACGTTTGAGCCTCGACAGCTTTTTCGCGCATCGCCCCCCTACAATGCGGGTCTTCAGCGATACTAGGCTCGGACTTATTACGCGTCGGCCGTTATCATGACCACTAGGCTACCACGGCCACAAATGTGTGGGAATATATCTACGTGAATGTGTGTGTGGGAAAGTTGCAACACCACGAAAAAATCATCAGAAATAAATAAAATTGATTCCACTTATTACTCATAGTAGTGTTTAAATAAACGATAAAATATACAGAGCAATAAAACAAAAATAACCCCGAAAGTCAATATCTTGCGCGAACATCACGAGCAGCGATGAAAGCCTGTACACATATTTGAAATCAGTAAGCTCACACACCGTAATTTGAAACCCCTAGGTTGCGCATGCAAAACGCAATGCTGATGCATATCATGCAAAAAAGTTATCAATAATAGAGTAATCTTTTATTATGGAAAAAAAAGAAAGAGTTTTGAATAAATAATTGAATCTACGATCTGAAAATGAATTTTAGTTCGGCATATGAATTATTGAAGAAGAGAAATAAGTTGAAATAGTTGAAAACTGAAAGGAAATTGAATTTGCGTTATATTTATGAATTATTTTAAATAATCATTGTTTTAAAGTCTCAACTGTAAATCAAAAACTTTTTATAATACTTTACAAAAAATTGTTTCCCTTTTTTTTAAAAAAATTATATCGATTCAATTAAGTGCTTATCACTAAAAAATCTGTTAAGAAATTTTTTAAATAACTTAGAATTCTTCGCATTTTCAATATATGTTTCAGGAGGATATTTTAGTAATTTGTGTCAAATTATAATATTCCATTTTTTATTTTTTTCGTGGTCAACTCTAGATGTTTACAGTATATTTTGGTGTGGAGGGGTGGTAATAATTACTTTTTTATATTTATTTTCTTAACATATTTTCATTTCTATAATTGAACATTTGAGTGGGAAAAAATATTTTCATAAGAAAATTATATTCATTTACGTTCGATTTTGAAAAATTCACCAATACATCTTGCAATAATTACAATTTTTAAGGGATTTAAACCAATAATAATAATTATTTGGACTTAATTAAGGACGATTTGGATCTTTTATATTTTAGTCGTAAATTTTTGGGCTGAGATCTTGAATAAAAAATTGTAGTTAACTCAAATGAAGCTTTATGTTTAGAACAACGATATTTCCTGTAAATATCAAACATTTTTCAATAAAGTGAATCAAATCTTTCTCTGCCATTAAGTAACCGTCTAAAAATGTTTTTTTTCCACTCGTGAGGAAGTAGTGTTTGAATTACTTTCACAGATGCAATCACATTTTTTTAATTATAATTTTTCAGGTATATTACCTAAATTTATTCTAATAATTGTAGTTATGAATTCCTTAAGTGGTTATAATTAAGGTATCCAACTACTTTTCGGAAGTGATTTTAAAAGCATAAATGGATAATATTTATGATTTTTGTTCCTTAGATTAGAATACATGTATAAAATTGTTTTAAGGACACATTTTGACAAAAAATTATTTAAATACAATATTTTGGCAAAAATTATTTAGAATATCCTTTTACAAAATGTTCTCCTTTTGTTAAAAATGCTTCTATTATAATAACTTTTTGCCAGTATATAGCTCAGACTTCTCTACAGAGGCTCAACTAAATTTTGAAATATATAAACTGGAATGGGTTTATCCATTTTTACGACAACAAGGGAAGAAATTTTTTAAGAAAAAACGACAATAATATTTCAATTGGTGGTAACTCTGAAAAAAATGTGAATTTTTCAAAATTCTAGTTGAGTCTGTAGAGAGGTCTGGGGGCTATATACGGCAAAATATTATTATAGAGCTTTTTTCAAAAAAGGGAACATTTTGAAAGAAAAAAGATTATTCTAAGTTAATTTTAAAATATTTTTAAAAAATTTTTTGTCAAAATGTCTAAAAATTTTATACATATATTCTAATCAAGTGACACTAAATATCATGAAAATCCATTTATGCTTAAAATCAGTTTCCAACTATCGGTACTAAAAACTAAGATCATATAACACGGTTAGTAAAAAACAAGTATGAAAATAAAGAGCGAGTTTATATGTGTTAGGGTAATTGGTGTTTTCAAACTTCTCACTTGAATAGAAAGGCATAAATACAATGGAGTACACAGATTTCTTCTTTTAGGGGAAGGAGGATATTCTAAAGAACATGCAGGAAAAAGCGTCGCAATGTAAGTTCTATGCTAAAAATTAAGTCTTTTGGTCTATGGTGAAAGGTTCGGCAAAATCCAGTACCGGTTTATTCATTGGGCGCTTGGAGTGGGCATCCTGGGGACCGGATAAGCTGGACTTAACCAGATTTTTTTGGTTATAAATTTGAATCCGCCAGTGCCAGGGCGCTTGTAAATTTTCTGCGCCCAGTGCCCGAAATGAGCTTAAATCGGCACTACCAAAATCTTACCCTTGTGTATACAACTGTATGAGTATGTATAGTAAATTGAAAACGTAAAATAATCCGGCATCAAGATAAAAGTAAATCATATTTAAAACTCTGTAATTCTCATATAAATAGTGGCTGACGTTGACGAATCGCTAGTTAAAGACCTGATGCAACTGAAGATCCTCCGCGGAGAGAAACCGATGCTCTTTAAATCTGTTGATGTTCAAAGTGATGCTGCATTCGCACCAAGGCTGTCAGCGTCGAGCGTTGAGCGTCTGGCATCAAAGACTTCATCTCGGGCGAGATGAAGTCTCTAATTGGCAGACGCTCAACTCTCGCGCTGACTGCCTTGGTGTGAATTCAGCTAACACCCGTAGGAGGGACATGGAAGTTTCGAGAAGGGTGCCAATTTAGATGTCGTCCTCGTTACTTGACCGGGGTTCAAAATTATGAGGTTCGCCTCCATTAGCCCTCATGTTGCTCCAGAGTGCGACGGTAAATCAAAGTCAATTCTTGCTTTAAAGCAATCTCAGGACTTAATGAGTAAGTTACCCGACTTTCTGTCCTTAAAATTGCCTTTCTGTTATAGAAAATAAACTTTTGGAAAAGTATTCTATGTAATTTTTTAATACTAATTCAAGAGTTATATAATACATTAGTAATTTTTTGTACATTCTGCAATTAAATTAATTTAACTCTCTTTTTTATTCCACAAACCGTGCAGTATTCTTTGAATTTAACTAATAAAAATGTTCAACTAGAAAATTCATTGATTTTTTTTATGATAAGCATATAGTTAATGGTAAAATTCTTACTGAATGTATAACATGTGCATTCATCGAGTATAACAAATATAATGTGTATTTATCGGTAATAACGTGTGTTCAAGGCTCCATCTATCATTAGTTTTAAATTCGTGAAAGGAAAAATTCAAATTTCTCTCTGAAATCTAAACAATTGTATTCATTGTACTAAAACTTAGCATTTTCGAAAGAGAAAATAAAACGGAAATTTCTGTTGAATAACATTTTTCTTCAATTTTAAGAATATTTTTAAAGAACCTAAACCTCAAAATGTAAAATCAGTAAAACAGACTGAAAAATATTTTTTGAATATGGGGGGAGGGGGGAATGTACTTCATAAAAAATCTTTATTATCTTTTTTCTTCTTTTAGATGTACTTTTAAGTCAGATAAACATAATAATTTCTGTTTGAGAAGGGAAGTAGAAATCCCCCCTCCCCGAAAGATTAGACTATCTATCCCCTCACTATTCTCATGTATTCAAAATGACAGATACAGGAGATTTAATTTATTTACGGAATCATAAATATCATTAATGATCACAAGTAATATGAGATTGAGCTGATGAAGGATATTTCACTTCCAAGTCTCCAAATGGAAACAATGGATGTTTTTACTTGACCAGACAGAAATCTCTCCTTATTAGATGAGCTCGTTTCCCTTGAGTTTTCAAGAAATCTGCGATCAAATAGCATTTCGTGAAACCCAACCATCTAAAATGCACATGAAAATGTTGATTTTCCTGACGAAATATCGAAATCTAATAGATTTTTTTTACAGAACCCCTCTTTCTTCATTCATGTATAAAATTATATATATTTATATAGCCTTAAATTTTCTATTCATTTCCGATTTCAGAAAACCCATCATAACCACTTTTCCCATAGGGGTT
>BMAV01017722.1:0-13163 GCA_019973955.1 Trichonephila inaurata madagascariensis | reverse complement strand
AAATATGACGCACCCAAAAATCAAGTCCCAAGCTAAATTTTTTTTGGGGGTAAAACCAGTCCCCATAGGATTAAATGGGAGCATGATTTTTAGTTTTTAAGCCCCCCCCCATTCCGCACAATGGGAATGAAATAGGTGACTGTTCTCAACGAGGGGAACAGTTGGTTCAAATTCAAGTCCGAGACCAACAGGAAAACAAGATATTGTGAATATAAAGGAATTTGGCCCCTTGAACAACCTTTTATTTATGTATTTAAAAATTATATTTTAGTATTTTATGTAATTTTTTATTCAAAAAAACGATATGAGGTAAAAATGTTCAATATTATTCAAAAATTTAAAAGTTAAAATTTTTGAAGAAAATTTGGAAAAAAAATTTTTTACCCTTTTGTAAAATAATTTTTTGACCTGAAATTTTTGTAATATTATTATGGATGTTCTAAATAATTTAAAGGGACGTTTTTACAATAACTTTTTGCTTTCCTATATAAAAAAGGATATATTAATCGAAAGAAATAATCAAAGAATAAGAAAAAAAACATAGGTCGTTTTTTTGGGGTCCCGTACTTAAACAAATTTAAAAAGTTTAAAAAAATTTAAAAAATTATAGAAGAAATAGCCCTATGAGCATAAAATTTAAAAAAAAGGAAAGGGAAATCTTGGGGGATCGAATAAATTAATATAAGGCGGGGCCTTCAAATTTTTCAATATTTTTGGACCAATATTAAATCAAAATTTTTCAGGCCCCTCACATCCAATAACAATGTATTAAATTCGATAACACAATACTTTGACGCTAAAGTTCTATAAGGCTTTAACCTTTTAAGTGCCGTTGACATAATTAAATGTTTTACCAGAGGGTAAATCCCCCTGGACGTATTTTTATTTTTCCAAAACGATTTTTTCCGCATGAATTATTCCAAGGCTTTAAAATGCAATAAAATGAACTTTACAGTGTTTGCGAAAGATTTTTTATTTCAGAAGATTTTCTTATTTACCCCCTTCCCCCCCCCTGTGGCCGCGATAGCCGAGTGGTAGGTTGGATCGTGGCTTTCCTTTTTACGAGTTTTAGCCCAGACCACAAAGACCGCCGGGAGGGCAGCATGCATGTTAAATCTGTCGACAGCCGAAACGTCCTCGCGTTGGGGGGGGTGGGGTTGGGGGGGGGTGCCAGTCGGTGTCACCACGTCCACCTGGTTCTTTTCGTGTTCCGTCGCGAAAAGCCCTCGGGGCTGAACAGTGCGATGTTAAAATTCAATAAACAATTCTCCCCGTTCACCCTATACGTTTGATACGTTCAAAACGTGGCAGGGGAGAACGCATTTTAATTGGTTAAAATTAAAAACGGACAAATTATCAACATGTTTTTAAAGTTTGGAAAGAATAATTAAAAAACTGAAAAGTTCGTGGGGTCACATATAACTAATGAACTTATTTTTAACTTAGTGTGGTTAAATTGGTTATAAAATACATCATGGGGAGTACTGATACATCTATAAGTGTGTTATATCAGTGTAAATGTTTTCTTAAAATTTTTTATTATGTCAGAATGAGTTTTGTTTGTTTACTTTCACTCAATTAATAATTTTTTAAAATAATCTTTTGTTTTCGACTTTTTTAGGATCGCGCCTTCGTGTTTTTTACGCCCCTTTGGGGGGGGCGCGCCCACAGTCTGGAAGGGGATATAAAGGATATTTTTTCCTCCGAAATTTCCGATGTATTAGAAAATGATATATTGACAAAAAAAAATTCAATAGGAAAGTACACGTTTAAGTAAATAATTAAAAAGAGTGCAAGCGTATTTTTATTTGAATTAAAAAAATGTTTCAAATATTTACGTTGTAACTTTTTCTTAAATTTTTCGCGCGTGTCCTTCTTTTTATTGTGAAAAACAACAACTGATCACCTTAAAAATAATAACAAACAGTCCGTTTTCGGAAATAAAATTAGAACATTCGCAGGTAAAGAGCACGCAGTTTCGCGAGTGAAACATTGAATTGTGTTTCCCTCACTATTTGTATCATTTGTCATCATCAACCATAGATTTATCTCCGTGATTTTTTTCCCCAATCGAATATTAATACACCCAACTGTGTCAACGCACGTGTTGTGTCTACTCTCGGATCGTCACGCAGCTGCTTCTGCGATGAGCGATGGAATGTTTTGTCGAAGGGAACTTTCGCCAGCATTAAAAAAATAGTTGCTTTGAGAGGACAAGGCTTTGGACGGATAAATGATAACACAAACACATATTTCGATAGTTTACAATCTGTGCGAGAATCTACACCAGGAAGCGTTTGTATATTCATGGCAGTGCGTTAGGTCATGACCTTTGCTGATAGCAATTCCCAAATTTGCATTCATATTAAAAACGTTAAATGAACTAACGAAGTTTCTGAGAAATATTCTTTTAGGGATACTGATATTTTTTATTTTCATCGCGTATATTTATGTATAGTTAAGAGGGTTAACTAGATCTTAAGTAGCGGAAGTTCACATTTTTAACACGGCTAAACTATGAGACGATTGGGTTCTTTTCTTATGATTGATTCAAAAAAGAAAATATTTATTTGTAATCTTATTCACAATTTCTTTTCAAGAAACAGAAAAAAAAGCAAAACCATTACACAATCGTCAATCAATTGAAACATTAAAATGGTATTCTATTAATAATTTTCTGAATTTTGATTGTAGTCAGATCCAGTTGCTATTAATATTAAGTAGGGGGGCCTAGCGGTGAACACCCCCCCCTTGTACAAATTATACTACTGATCATACTCATTACTCAAATTGTAAAACTGGAATTTGAATGTATTATGTAGTTCCATTTTTTCCCCAAAAAAATTTTGAGCAGGAAAAAAATGTATTTAAAATCTTTGTCTTCGCATTTTAACTTTTAGAGCCTCACGAAAAACTTTTTTTAATAGAGATATACTTTCAATGGGACTAAATTTTGATATTAATTAATTAATTAAATTAATTAATATTCTTTTTTCTTCATAAGCTAAACAGTATTTTTCTGGTCAAGGCTGACTCGCGCTGATCCTTCTCCAGTTGACCCTATCAGTATGAGGTCCCTTTCAACATCGTGTAGGTGGTCGTCCTCTACGTCTTCTCCCTTCAATTTTCGAAAAAATTAATTTTTTTGGTAGGAAAATCATTGGCACAAATCTGCGCAGATGGCCCAGCCATCTAATACATGATGTTAATTAACATTGTTAATTAACTTTATAAGCAGAATTATATTCATAAAATTGGTTTTTAATGAGTCTGATAACAGTGATCCAAATCTGTGTGGTCAACATTTAGAATTTCATGGACCACTAAATGTAGAATTTTCTGTGTAGATGGACAGTCAATATAATTGACCACTATAACTATATTGCCACTTATAAATATATTTACATCTATTTTTTTATTTCTATATCACTAAAAAGGAGCTTCATGAAAAGTAACAACAAACCGGCAATGCAAAGCACTATCAACAAGCTAAAATGTTATGCCACTGGGACGTCGTGAGTAGATAACAAACAAAAAATTGTCACAGCCTAGTTTTAAAATAAAGACTTATTTATTCGCTCAACAGATTACTTATGAACGATGCAATATAGTACAGTTTATACGCCAAGCTGGTGCATTCAGTCTATTTCACAGGATAAATCAATCACTTCACCACACTATTTTGTTCCGAAGGACACTTGTCCTTATTTTTAAGAAGTTGTTTCGATAATTCCTACAACGCCACCGGCGTTCATTCTCTTTCCTCCGTCCGATCACATAAATTCTTTTTAGCTCCGAGTCTGATCCCGGCTCCTCTCCGCTCTCTTCAAGTCTCTGACCTTTCTCCTCCTCTGTTCAAGTCTGTTTTTCCGGGGTTTTTTCCCTCCCCAAAAAAACCCCCTTTTAAAAAATTTGGGGGTGGGTCCCCCACCACGCTCCTTTTTTTGGGGGCTTTTCCCCATAGCCGTGGGGGGAAAGATGGGGCCCCCAACCACAGGGCTTAAAAGGGGTATATAAGAAAAATTTCGTAATATGTTAACTTTCGCCCACTTTTTGAAAAAAGCGTAAAAAATGGATAATTTTTTATGATATTTGGGTGCCCTCTAGATTAAAAAATGTTTTTTTTTTAAAAAAAATTATTAAAAAAAAATTATTTAAGTAAAAATTTTTGGAAAAATGAAATGGAATAATCAATTTTCCAAATTTTCCCCCCTTTTTGTAAAAAAATGCTTCTTTAAAAATTTTGTTTTTGCCTGCCTAAATTTTTTAACCCCGGTGAGGAGGGAACTAAAAATTTTTGAAATATAAACGGAAGTGGGTTTTTCCCCATTTTTAACGCTACAGGGGGGGAGAAAAAAAAAAACGCCTATAATTTATATATTTTTTTCAAGGGGGAACTCTGAAAATAGTGGGGAATTTTTTCAAAAATCCTTGAAACTTTTGGTCGGGGGAAAAAATTATTATTATAATAGAAGCTTTTTTCACTAAAGAAGAACATTTTGGAAAAGGTTATTATAAATTAATTTTTCCCAAAAAATTTTGGGTATTTAAAAAATTTTCCCTTTATTTTAATGTCCTTAAAAAAATTTTTAAAATGTAAGTGACACTAAATATCACGAAAAAAAACCATTTATCGCCAAAAATCAGGGTTTCCCGGAACTTTTTTTCGGTTCCCATGCGATTAACAAAAAAGTGTTCTCAAAATAACAGGAAGCAGACAAGAATACACAAAACATGCTGCAGTTAGTTACACATGACAAAGAGAGAATGAGGGGGATGATTTTTCAGAATCTCGGTTATTATACGAAGCGGCAAGCTGAAGTACAATTCACATGACCTCCGCGGATAGAGCTTTTTTGTTGGTGGAAAGGTATCGTTCGATAAATTCCCGTTGGGTGGTTAGCTAGTAATCATTTACGCGCGAGTCCTGAAGGCCAGGACCATAGCAAATTAAAAGTTATCTAGAGAAATTAATGAGAATTATTATATATATATATATATAATTCGTGTTCCATTCGTAACATTTTATTCCATCTAGTCGTAGTTGATGAATAGATTTGGAAAAATTCGAGAAAACGTTTTTGAGAATCATATAGTACTTTACACAAATAATTTATCGCATTTTGCCCGCGCAGTTTTCCCACGTAACTAAGCATCTAAGCACCTGGACCTAGAATTTCAGTGAGTCAATTCATATACAATCCCTTAAACTTCATTCTATTTTATAAAAAGATTTTGGGGAGGGTATTTTCTCGAAAAAAATGAAAATTTTTTAAAAAAACTTTTTTTGATTTTTTGGGTTTAAATTTTTTTCCAGAAAAATGTTAAACAGGGAATTTTTATCGTGCAACCCCTTGCAACACTCATTCAATTCTATGTAAGGTTGATTGATTGCTCGGTTAACCATGTCGTATCTATCATTGGAATAAGAAAGTAATACAAAAGCATACACAGTACAATGAAAATTTAATTCTCTCCTTCACGTATCTTCAAGTAGATGAATCTTTACCATTCCACATTTTTTACCACTTTTTTTCCCCCTTTTCTGTGACGCATTAGGTACTTGTGTTGAAGGCCAAAAGGGAAAAGGCCCCCTTCGCCGTCACCTGTCTCCTAAAAAACCGAACTTTTTACCAGATGGGGTTTTAAAATGAAATATGCCAACCCTGTGGGGATTTTTTTTCACTTTTACCCTCGTCGATATTTAGAACAAAAATTTTCATTCCCCCCGTGTTTTTTTCTAAAATAATTCCTCCAAAAAAATAGATTTTCTGTCTATTCACTTCGCGCGTATATGGCTCAACTCATTATAAGTCAAATAACTTCAAGTAAGTTTACGCATCGAAAGGGGAAATTTTGAAATGTATTGCTTAGGTACACATGAATTGTATAGGAAAAGACCTGAGGGAGAAGGATGATGGAATTAGCGCCCAACCCGAAGACCCCCGGGGGTGTATGGCCCCCGTTATTGCTTTTTTTTTTCTTTTTTTCCGGGTTTCGATTACCCAACCACCAAGGTATCGTTTTAACCCCCAAAAAATGTTAAAAAATAATCTTGACTTTTTCAGGGGGGCCCCCTTTATTCCCGTTACGCCACTGTAGTCAGGAGGGAGGGGGGTACCACCTCAGGTGTCATCTTCATTCCTTAACCGAGGTTCAAAATAACGAGGTCGGTCGTCAATAGCCCTCGTGTTGCTTTTATAGCGCGATGTCAATATAACTCTCATTCACACTGCTTCTAAGTGCGAAGTTAATAAATACAACCTCTGACAACAAAGTTCGGTGAATGAAGTCCGAACGGCCAATCAGGCAACACTGGAGAAACAAAACGCTGCACATGCGTAACGGCAGGTGTTGACCATCTATCTCCACCGCTATTCAGTTATCGTTTGTTCCGTATAAGACTGTGACATCTCTCGCGTTCTTCTTCTAACATAACCCCTACGTTCTTTGACGGCCACGATTAATGGCAAAACTTTTCCAACCCAAATCCAAGAAGTAAAACGAAGCATAGATGCAAATAAGATAACCTTTAAAAGGATAAAGTTTAGTGAGCAAAAATTTGGCAATTTAAGAAAGCTGAGTTCGGAAATGATAGAGTGTGGATCGACGTTTAGAATCAAGGCACCACCTCGCTAATCTATACAAGGTACATACCATTGTACTACCCTAGGAGAAAGATTTGATTAACCTGGACATTAGTTTAAAGGTAGGGAGAATATATGCTGAACGCTAGTATATTACTGAAACGAGATTAGGTGGATCTAATTAGTTATATTGATAAGTGATCTAATTGCGCGATCCGAGTTAGTTAAAACTGCGTACTTTGGTTTATTCTCACTTAATATAAGTTTGTTCGATATCTAAGTAATTTAAGTTAAATTCTTAATAAAAGTCATATTAAGAATTATAGAATGTCTCATATTCTTCCGAGAGATAATCCCACACCTCTAACTTACGCGGAAACCCCAAGACATAGCTATCGACAGATGGCTATGTCGCAAGACTTGTTTTACTAAGTGCTTGTTTAGTGCGTTGGTTCTTAACTGAAAACAGGAAAAGGAACGAACACAATATCAATTTAAAGTTTTGTTTTAAGCTTATATATATATAATATATATATATATATAAGCTACAGAAACTTATTCGATGCTGTTATGTGTTTATGAAGATCACGCACTGTCTATGAAGTGTGCATACGAATGTTTCACCCGTTTTCGCGAAGGCCGGGAAAGTGTTTCTGACAACCCCCGCAGTGAAAGACCGACCTCAATCAGTGACGAAAACATTGAGAAAGTGAGTAAATTAATCACGAAAGATCATTGATTAACAGTGCGCATGATAGCTGGACGATGGATGACACATTGGATGGTACATTGAAATTTTATCCCGTTTTATGAAACATCTACTCAGAGTACGATCTAAGTACGCAAAACATGGTTCATGGTTTTTTGTTACGCAATCGCCCCCCCAAAGCCAATATCAAAAAATTTCCCCGGGCAAAAAACTGGGGGGGTGAAAATCTACCCTTTCGCCAGACTCAATCCTCCAGACTTTTTCCCCTTTCCCGTTTCAAACTCGCTTTGAAAGGAAGAATTTGGGCGATATTCCTGACATCAACGAAAAAGTGAGGCTTTTTTAACTCCATTTCAAAAAAAGGGCGCTATTTAAAAGTTAAAGATCTCCCGGTTTCATAGTTATGGAGGTGACTATTTCAAAAGACAGTAAGGTAACTTCCGTTAACATTTCATCTACGTCAATGTTACAGGACTATTCACCGAACTTTATTATCACAAATGTTGTATACAGTGATTAATATTAATAAATGTTCACGTACAGTCTTGGCTAGACTTTCAACACCAGGTTAAAGTGTCAAGAACATGGATAAGAATAAAGTGCTGAAATTCATTGTAAGTGGATGTTTATTTATTTCCTTTCCTCTCGGTTTTCTGGTTTTGTGGGTGATTTCTGAAAGGGACGATTTTGTAACAGGTTTGACGTAAGCCGCTCTTTTTTTAAATGGAGTTGGCTTTTTTCCTACTCAACTTTGGGAGCCATCAAGCACTCAGGCAGCTCTAAATCCGTTAGTCACGATATTGGAGGACATAAGTGCGGCAGAATGTTATTTAAAAAATGGACAGTGTTTTTTGGTGGTCGTATATTTTCCTTCGAATCAAATGGTTAAAAAAAAAAAAAAAAGGGTTTTTCTGCATTTTGTACTTTACCATATAAACAAAATGGTTCTCTTTTTTTAAAAAATTATCACTGCTTCCCCTGATTTTGGTGGGTTTTAACTTTAATTTCAGTTTGAAAAGCTGAGATGTTTGTTTTTTATGAATGATGAACTAAAAATGAAATGGACAAAAATCAAAATGTTTCGACTTTTTTTCCAGTAGTACGGTTATTGATGCTTTTTTTCAACGTTTTTAAATACTTTGAAATCACAAGTATGTGTTCTATTTTAGTTATCATTAAGTTTTTTTTGTCCCCCGCTTTTTCCCCAAATTAACAAAATAATTAAAAAATATTGCATTTTTTTCCTTTTTAAAAAATCAATTTTCTTAAAGATATAGTTTTTTTTTTAAATAGAAAATTATTTCAATCATCCCCGATTCATATTTTTTAAAGGAAAAAGTTAATATTGTTTTTATTTACCACGATAACATGCCCAGTTTTTTAAACATAATTTTTGGGACACTGTTAAGACTCTTTTTTTTTATTTTTATAAGTGTTTACTATATATAAAAAGCAAAACTTTTATTATTCCATTGTAAAATTATAACATTTAAAAAAGACCCATTTTAACGGGGTATCGCATTCGAGAAGAAAGTGTTTTACAACCAAAAATAAAACCAAAGTTTTTAAGAAAATTTGCCGTTTTTTGGTTTTGTTTTTGGTTTGTAACTTCAAATATTAACTTGCTCGTTAAAAAAGGGTTTTGCATGTAAAAGGTGGGATTATTCTTTGTTGATATTGGGAAAAAATATTCATCAAATTATATATAATAAAACTTTCCAATCATTTTTCAGTTTTTAAAAATGGCTAAAATGTCGAGGGTAAAATTTATTCCATAATCCCGTCGGGGCTTTTTCAATTTTTTTATAACAACATTCTTTCAAAAAAAATCGCTGGTTCGGGTTTTTTTCCCCCCCATGTTTCTGTTTCTTTTCCCCCACCCCCTTTTGTTATTCAATCGATAAGGGAAGATTACTCCCCGGTGGCCGCTTCATCAGATACTAACTTTTCTCCCAAACTTTCACGAAAAGCATTCGATATTATTCGACCATAAAACTAGCACAGTTTTTCATCTACAGCACATTTATGAAGAGTAGCCTTTTAAAAAAAAATGGGTACTGGTTACCCAAAAAAGAAATATTTTTTTCCGCAGCAACACTAACCTTGATATACGACTTAAAGCTTAAGATGCGTTTGCGATACTCTGTATCAAAATGTTTTGATATTTGATTTAGTGCCGGTAGACCAATTCATAAGGATTTTGATCCATCTAAAGAATTAACTCAACCACATATTATTATTACTAGCCTTTCCCCTTTCGCTTCGCTTTTGGGTATAAAACATTTTTTTACTATTTTGTTTTTTAAATTATTTATGTTTTTTGACCTGGCCCTTAAATTTGATTTCTTTTAAAAAAAATTGGAGGTCCCCCTTATTTTAAAAAAGGGACCCCGGAATTGTATTTCTAAAAAAAATTTTTTTTCCCCCCTTTAGGAACCCTTTCGTAAGTCCGTTCTTTAAAGAATCTCTACTCAACAAAAGAAACATTCTAGCCAGATTTCAAGTCCCTAGGTCCAATAGTTTAAAAACGGGATTTTTTTCCTCTAATGCCTCATTTGCAACCTTGGAACTCTCCTTGGAAGACGACTTTCACAAATTTGTTCTTAGCGGATCTTTCCTCAACAAAAGATACATGCCCAACCCAAATTTTAAGTCAATAGGTTTTAGCGAAACACGTGACGTCGCTTTTTCTTTTTTACAAAAGTAACCCGGGAATAATCCCAAGGGGGAAAGGGTGAGTGGAAATCATATCATTTCCGGGGAAAAAGGGAAAAAAAAAAAACCCATCCGGAAGCTACAATATTTTTTAAAAGGCCCCAAAAATTGATTTCTCTCATCACCATTAGATAACGTGATCTCCAATTTCACAATTTTATGATGATATTGTTACTAACGGGTTCTTGAATAACCGCTGTTGATTTAATTCTACCATTTACATAATAAAGAAAAAAAAATCTTATTTTATGCATATACTTCTAAATAAAATGTATTTTATATACAATGTTCTTCTTAAGAGGAAGTTTCGGCAAAAAGCATAAGTTGATAACAACGAAGCGCGTGAACTGATTATCTGGAAAAACCTTTATTATGTGACTATGACGTCGCGCGAGCTTTTGAACTGATTGTCTAGAATCACGAGGTTATCATTATCATGTGACTATAACGTCACATGAACTGAGCCTATTACAGGTGGAATAAAAATTCTGCTGGATTAGTTAAAATTATCGTAATTGGTTTTAGTCACCACTTGTTGTATCACTGATTGTTGTCTCTATGATTGCATGCATAACAATTATTGAGATTTTTTTTTCATCTGCAAAATGTCTTCATTTTAAAAACACGTCTTTTTCCATTCACATCATTAAGTACTGTGACCACAAATTCCGTAATTTTAGGGTGATTTTTTCCCTAGTTCTTACATTTGTCTTGCTATTTATCAGTTTCATGAGCAAAAAAACTTTGTTTTAGTTCAAATTAATGCAGTTTGACGATTTGTTTGTATATATATGTAAGTGTGTGTGTGGCGTGCCTCGGCACCCACCTAATTCCTCTTAACTGGAACCAACCGGCGAGCAGGAGAAGTGAACTGATATGAACGGACGCTTGCTCTAACTTCTCTCTCTGACTCGCACGAGGAAAGACGTGCTTTACCCTTTATTCAATTTCCATGTTCAATCTAAGTAATTAGTAATTCTTATAATATTCTATAATGCTGTAAATTAAAAATATGTTTAACCTTTTTTATCATTAACTTTTACTATTTATATGGCGTGGAATAAACCTTAAATAGATTCTCACTTCCCGCCATAATTGGTGACCCGGACGAGATGCGAACACGCAACCAGCCCGCCGTAGTGTGTGCCTCTGTGCGAAACTTACAGTATACATTACACATTTATTTTTGTTGCTGTAATCCAACATTAATTCCATAGCTAAATGTGTTTATATCCAGAACAGGAATTTATGAAAAGAGTTTTCAAAAGTTTTATTGATATTTGGGTTTTTGGTTACATCGAAAGTTCGTTATGATTGTCAAGGACCAGCAGATTATTATTAAATAGTTAATAAACGCAGACTTAGTGAATTACAGTTCATGGAATTTTTGCCTCGTGACTTGGAAAAAGAAAATCTCACTTTTGTTTTCTGCATCTATGGGTATACATATTTATAACAGTCGTTTTTTTTTAATTACAAATCCCTTTAATTGTAAGCTTAGGTGCTCAATTGAGTTTCACAAATACTGATATTACCGCTAGATCAAAAATACTTTACCGTAAACAAGATTTACGGAAATTTTCTAATAATATACAGACTTCGGGTCGATTTTACTTAATATTAATGATAACCATTTGCATACAAAATACCTTTTCTTCTTCAATAAAAATGTAATACTATTAAAATCATGCGTTGTAATTTTAAGTGAAATTTTTTATTGCTTGTAATAAATGTTTATTATTTTCGTACATTTTTTATTCGTTGTGTGTGCCCTGCAAATTAGGTTCTTCAGTCTCGGAAAGTTTTCCGATTCATTCCTCATCTAGAGCGTTTCTCTGCTTTTGATTCTGGTAATTTATTGACAATGTGACTCGTTATCGTTTCGATAAATCAATGTCGGAATCACGCATTAACCGTTGATGCATGCAATTTAAATCCTCTCATAAATAACAATCCCTATTTGTGTGATCGCAGCATCTGTGATGTTACGAATTATTATCTCTATTAGTCTCATACTCACAAAAAGAAGTTGCACAAAAAATAAATACTTAAAAAAATAACTATTCTAAAACTAAATGCTTGTAAATGCTTAGTCGTAGAGATATACCTGAAGACTAAAAGTACGCTTACATTTGAAAATTCTATAATGCACGGAATAATGTTGATAGAAAGGTAAGAAGTGACACACATGCTTGAAGTGACATGGAGGTTTATTGAAACCATAAAAGTGCAAATTACCAACAGTCGGCGCTTAATACACAGCTCAAAAGAAATTAGGAGAACAATAAAAAAATGAACAAGCTGTTTCACGATTAGCCATGTGTCTAAAATGGAGAGCATGGGTGTAACAAAGCTCAATACAGAAGCAAAAAACAATTGTACGGGAACTTTAATTCTTTGGAATGTTATAAAGTACATAAAATGATGTTTCAGGCCAACAATTCAGTTGCATGTGAATGAGAAATCACTGATACAGAAAGTTTATATGGTGTGAGATGTGTTCTCCGTAATTGATAAAACTGCCACACATCTATTTAGCATAGATGCGATGAGGTTATAGGTGAGACTCTGGGGAATACTATTCCACTCTTCAAGGGACAGTAAGCGAAAGCTGTGATCACGCTGAGTGCGTCGTTCAAATAAGTCCCAAGCATGCTGGAAAAGATTTAGGTCAGGATAACGCGCCGGCCATTCCATATGCTGTATTGTTTCAACTTCAAAAAAATTCTCCACAAGATGAGCTGTATGATTTCTGACATTATCCTTCAATAAAAGAAAGGAATCTCCAATGACTGCAGCGTAAGGTACGAGATGGGGTCTTAGGATCTCGTTTGCATACCTCTGAGCCGACCAAGTGCCATTCAGTATGATATGCAGATCAATACGTAAGCCTATGCTGATACCAAGCCATACCATCAAACCACGATTTCGGCACTTATTTCCTTTTTCTGGACCAACGTACCCCCTGTACGTTGATTTTCATATGAATTTTTCTTCTTCTGTTTTCTGCTACATTTTATACTATGAATGTTTTGTTTTACGTTAATTACCAGAAGAACTGTTAGCGTAATTTCTTTAAATCCATGTGCTAGCCCTAATTTCTTTGAGCAGTGTGTAACAAAAGCAACAATTAACACAACAAGTAATTCTCG
>BMAV01017721.1:818394-938151 GCA_019973955.1 Trichonephila inaurata madagascariensis | reverse complement strand
TCATAGGGAAAAGTGTAGCATTTTCATAGAAAATATTTTTGAACAAAAGGGGTCACGCAGGAAACTCGATCAAAACAGGTACCATGATTGTAAAAAAACGATTGCCACGCTCAAAAAAGAGGCATATTTGTGAAAATGTCATTTTAGTTCCCATTAAAACTGTCTAATAGTAGGATACCGTCAAGGCCACTGTTAACGAATAAACAGTTTTCCCTAGAATTAATGATTTCGTGAGCCTGGGGTGGCTCAGCGCCTCATGCGACCACTTCCATGTTAAAAGTCTATTCAATATAAATATATCGATGTTTCAAAAAACGTTTTCATGATGCATTATATGTTTTAGAATACTCATAAGTATACATCTTGGCCAAATAATCCTTCAAAATGTTCAATATGCTTATCCATATATCATAAAACTCATTCACATGGAAAAAAAGAAAATGAAAAATATTATTTACAACTTTCCTAAAGGAAAAAGAGACGGAGTGAAATATACCAGTAAGTTTGAAGGTCAAAGAGATGACAATCAAAAGTAGTATTTTAGGGGTTAAAAGAAACATAATAAAAAACCTCTCATCATGGGATTACAGCAAAGTAAATAAAATCTTTTTTTATTTGGTTTTTAGGATCAAAGATAGCTAATGAGCGTTTGAAGTGGAATCTTTTATTTTTGATGATAACCAGATGATATACATAAATTATATCAGTGTAAATGTGTATTTTTTGTTACATCAGGAAGCATTTTTTAATTCATTGCAAAAAATTATTTTTTAAACCTTTTATTTTCAATATGCTCGCACCCCCCTCTCAGGGTTATCGCCCCCCAGGTGGGTGCGCCCCACAGTTTGAGAAACGCTGTCATACTCCATTAAAAAAAAATGTTGACGCAAGTAGTCGGATACATTAATCCATAGGTTCTGAGTTTATGAAGTGAAGATAATTTAAATTCAAGTTTCCCTAGTAAAAGCAGAATACCATAAACTGAATAAACTTCGTTTTCATTAGAAACAGGACTAAAAATATCTCAGTCCTAAATAATCCTAATAAGGTTTAGTCCTAAATAATCCTAATAAAATCCTAACTTTTATTCAGAAAAACAAAAAAAAAAAAAATTGTTCAATAATATTTAATGTTTGATAATGATGAAAAATAAACTAAATAACATGGTTTTGTCGAAGATAATGTTAACCCAAATCAAAGAGTGGTTTTATTTAAATGCTGTTATAGGGTATTTTATCATAATATGAAGCATATGAATATATTTTTGAGCAGCATGCTAGTACACAAAAATGGCAAAATATGTACGAAAATAATCTTTATCAATGTTGCATAGCACCCGTGTAATTAACAAATGGTATTGTAAATAAATCGTGTAATTCCTTCTTTTACATTTCTCTGTAACTCAAATGTCTTTTACGTAATAACTGGAATGAATACATCGCATTTCATGAGTTTTGTATGCCATAAAACACTAACACGGTTGGAAGCACAGGTGTGATCCTCGTCACTTGACATTTAGCTACGGCGTAGCAGGCCTCGTATCTGCTGACACATGAGTTTCAGCTCTGGTACCTCTAAAGCCGAGGTGGGCATCACGTTGATCGCAATCGACCGGTGGACCACAAAGACATTTTGGGCTGACCACCTCAAGATTTTAGCAGTTAGTAATAATATTGGGAAATATTCAAGATTGGTTGGAGTACGCGGACTATAAGTCTTCTACTGCCTATAACAACAAAAACTAACTTTAGATAAAAATGATTTATTTTTCTTATGTATTTTGAATTGTTTCATAGCAAGCGCATCGGTTCATATTATATTTGGGGCTATTATTATGTTTGTATCTTGCGTTTTGCTTTAAACGCGATTTTTAAAATTGCAAGTTTTTTTTGTTATTTTAGTTTTGTAGGTAAAAAATTACATACTCCGCATTTATTATATTAAATTAGAAAAAATAAATATATTGTACACCTTTCCCAACCTCCCCACACCTCCGACACAAGGATTTTCCAAGGGAGGGAAGACTACCATTTTCGTATCATACCGCAATACGCAGCCAAACATATTTTTTGATTTTGTAGACTGTCGGGAACAAAAAAAAGAGTAAAAAATAAATTACTGAATAAATAATCAGCATTAATTAATAAAAAAAATTAATTATAACAAATAATTACGTTTTAAGTACTTAATACATGGGATTAAAATCAATCGGGAAAATATCAAGGGAATGCCCGGACACCTTCCTCCCACCTCCATGTGTGCGTCACTGACACTGGGGGACCACAGCACCTGGAAAAAATTAGAAGTAGCCCGTATTCTGGAAAGGTCTGCCCACCCTTGCTCTAAAGCAGCATGATAACTCTACGAGAGGGCGTTAGCCTGTTAAAAAATCGAAAACAAAAGATCATTTAAAAAAATTCTTAATTTAATGAAAGTAAACAAACAAAACCCATTCTGATATAATAAGATAGAATACACATTTACACTGATATAATACACTTACAAATGTATCAGTATGGCACAATGTATTTCATAATTAACTTAACATTAGTAATAAAACAAGAACAAGTTTAATAATAAGCAGTGACCCTATGGTTTTGTCATGTATAAAATTATATACAAAAATTAACACTTATCTTGAAAATTTGTGCGGTTTACAATAAATCCCTAAACTGCTGATTAGAAGCCACATGATCCGCACCGCAATGCCACCGTTTCCCACGTAGGCGGGCTTCTGTGACGTATTAGAGAGGAGGGGAAGAAAAGGTAAGCAAATCCTTCGTAAACACTGTCTAAGTCCTTTTATTGCATTTCAAATCCTACGGAATAATTGTATGGATAGCAGTGCACAGAAAATATCGTATTTCGGAAAAACGTATATATACCTCCGGGACAATTAACGCTTTGGTTGAGCAAGGCGTTTATAAACCCGTTGGCACTTAAGAGGGGCAATTCATACTGTAGCTTTAGCGTTAAAGTATAGTATTTTTGAATTCAGTACATTGTTATTTGTATGGTAGGGGGGTGTGATGAAAATTATGATTGTGAATATTGGGTCGCAAATATTGAAAGTTTGAGAAACACTGCTCTAAAGTCTCATTATGTAGAGTGACATTAAATCTATTGAGGCTCAAAATCCGAAGTGGTGAACTTTTATGGATCGACGTGTGCCCTTTTTCAATTCCTACTTTTAGCTCACTCTCTCTATATAGTTATCTTGTTCAAATTTTCAATCGTTAATAAAATACTTCCTATTCAAGTTCAAATAATTTTTTTAAAATTTGTAGTGGATGACACTTGATGTTAATACAGTTTTTCAAATATTAATTCATTAATTTAATTTAATTAATTACTGGTTTTTGACGCCAACTTAGATTCGTCTCCAATGTTGTATCAAAATAACTGTTAAAACAAAGACAAAACTGGGCATTGAAAACCTGTTTTTCAGCCAAACTGGGTGTGCATTGTTACAACAATGCAGACAAATCCTGCTCTTTTTTCAATTCTTAATATTTTAGTTCACTCTCTCCCTATATATATATATATATATATATCTTATTAAAATTTTCAATCGTTAAAAAAATACTTTTTTTTCAACCAATCAAAGTAGGAACTGCATTAAAAAAGTTTTTTTTTTTTTTTTTTTGATTTCTCGTTTTTCCAAAAAAATATTTAACACTAGAACGTCTGGGATTTCGATTATCCTTAAACGTCCACTGATGTCGTTTTGACATCACGATATGAAATGTTTAAAAAATTGTAATAACTAACTAATTGCAGGACTACTGTTCAGTAGGGTTTAGTTTGAAGACTTCTTAATACTAATTTCATGTAATCTTCATATATTATGATCCTTTATTTTATGAAAAACTGACGTTGACATTATGTTTCGCGAAGCTTGTTGGACCTCTTCTTTGTAGCACATTTAGAGTCGCAAATCTGCCAGGAACATTACTATTAAAAGGTATCCATTCTGTACCATTATTATCTGCATATAAAGTAATTCGGGGATAGGCACCACATTTAAGGATTTTTCAGTTAGTACATTGAAAATTGAAATGACAAGACCTTGAAAAAAGTACACTTAATTTTTCAATATTTAATTGGGTATGTGTACAAGTTCTATCTTTTCTTAGTATGAAAATAAATTAGAAATTTAATGTTGAAAAAATTCATTTAATTGTGGCATCTTTTTCCCTGTATGGGGGATGATGCCACCAGTCATGGAGTAAAATGCAACAACACCACAGTAAATACAAAAATAAGGCAAACATTACAAAATTAAATATGAAGTAACAATAACTAAAGAAAAACAAAAACAAAAAAATTAAATTCTTTCAGAATTTGTTGTAAATCGTAAAATGTCGCAGTTTCATCCAACAGACGATTTCTTTCAGGGCAGCACGTTTATTTACAATGAATATGAAAATTTTAAAATTAAAAGGTCCCACATGGGTCATTTACAAGATGGCCACCGTCCTGACGCGCCGGTGCCGAGAAGCTATCTTTCACACAAAAAAACACATTCTTACCGGAAGAAACCACAGTGCGCCTCCTGGTGAGAAGAGGAAACACTACAATTAGCTTGCTAAAAATAATAACAGTACAGCTTCGAATGATAGCCTACACAACATTTCCCTCAGTGCGTAGGATTATCATTGCAATCTTCGTGCAACTATTTGTTGCATTTGATGGACTGAATCCAGTCAAGCTTGGGACCTTTTTTAGTATTAAAGTACCGTTTATACACAACACAAAAATCGTCATCGTCCTCATCAAAACTGTCATCACTAATATCAAGAGGAATTTCTTCGCTTGAAAATGACAAACTGACACGTCTCTTTCTTATGTTTCTTCGAAGGTTTACTGTTATTTGTTTTGACGTTACCCGATTTTTCCCGCATAATTGCTCTCTTCTCTCATTCAGTTAAGACTCGTGAAGTTAATTTTACTTTCCCCTGTTGTGGTTGCGTTTTCTGACCAGAGGAATAAGGCTGTGGTCCCATGTTCTGTGCTGGTGGAGGCAACCGATGATGATAGACCACTTATCATTAATTGCATCTAAGTATTAATTATAATTATTATTATTAATTGCATTTATATTTTATACAATAGCATACAGTGTTACAAATTTAAAAAAAAAACTTTAAGTTCATTTCATTTATTTCTCAATCATGTGGCGTCTTCCCCCAAGTATAGAAGGAAAATGCCACACACGCTTATTTCTTTATTGCTTCAGTGTCATGACCGCATCTACATGCATCGTATGTGTAACATTATGCGTAACTCACTTACATTGCTAATATCTTATTTAAAGTATCAAGTACGTTTATGAACCTTAAATATGAGGAACGGAATATTATAAAAGTTATATTCACCACCTTAAATGTTCAAAAGATAAAAAAAAATAAGGCCTATTAAAGACGATTAATTCAGATAAATTCACGGCCACATACAATCTCGGACCAGACTCTTCACACAAGTGGCTCAAAATTGCCATCTATCGATGCATAAAAGTACTATTAATAAACTCGCATCTTCCCCGCAATTACCTTATATCAGGATTTACTGGAATATTATCAATTACATCTGCACTTTCTTCAGATGTTTCGTAGTCACTTTCCCTCAATCTATCTTATACCTTCATCGGAATCTAAAACCGCCATACGATTCATTCTCAGAAAGCTCTCGCAAACAAACTAGGAATTTCATAAGGGCCTTTCTACGAACCATCGTATCAGGGTGTCTAAACTGCACTTAATTCGAAAATCGAATCAAATTCTTTTATGAGCAGATAAGCAAATACTATGTAACGAAACACTTAAACACAGCAATTTTAGTATAATTGATTCATTTGCGCAGTGAATCTAATAACACTGCATTCAAGGTCAGATAAATGTGAGATAGCACTTTGGGAAGTTTGTTTTACTAATAGTATGTACTTAGAGAACGAAATTATGTCGAACGAATTGTGTATTTATTATGGTAAATTGCCTTGGTGTCGAAATGACATCAGTTCTATGTATATTTAGCTGCAAAATTATTCCTAATTAACCTAGAACCACAAAACTTTTTCTGTGTAATCATTATGGAAAATGATTAAAAGTAACGAACAATTTTCAAATTCCCTTCAAAAATGTGGAAAGGCAACAAAATAAACAGGCTTTGATATTCAATCGACAATGACGAATGTTCTAGTGTTAAGGTATCCGACTACATTTCGGAACCGTGATTTTAAAAATTCGCATAAATGAATAATTTTCACGATATTTAGTGTCACTTAGATTAGAATACATGTATAAAATTGTTTTAAAGACATCTTCACAAAAAAATTATTTAACTACAATATTTCGGCAAAAAATTAACTTAGAATAACCTTTATTCAAAATGTTCTCCTTTTATAAAAAATGCTTCTAAAATTTAATTATTTTGTGTGTGTGCTTATATGAAGTAAAGACTTCTCCAGAGAGTCTGAACTATTTATTTTGAAAAATTCACATTATTTTCAGAGTTACAATCCATTGAAATAATTATCGGCGTTTTTTTTCTTAAAATTTCTCCACTCTGTTGTCGTAAAACATGGATAAACCCACTTCTAAATTATATATTTCAAAAATTCTAGTTGAGCCTTTGTACAGAGGTCTGAGCTATAGACAGACAAAATATTATTATAATAGAAGCATTTTTCACAAAAGGAGAATATTTTGAAAATGGGTCATTCTATGTTCATTTTTTGTCAAAATATTGTACTTAAATAATTTTTATTGTAATAATATTCTTAAAACCATTTTATATACATTTTCTAATCTAAGTGACACTAAATATAATAAATATTATCCATTTATACGCTATTGCAAAATCACGGTTCCGAACGTTGTCGTATACCTCAATAAGGTATAGACGTGCAGTCAAAAATTTTCAACCTGTTATTATTCGAAAAATAATAAAACTAAAAGCTAATAATTCAACATTCTTTATTTACTAGGAAAAAAATACATTTACACTGTATAGAGAGTAATAAATATTTTAGTTATACGTGTAATTCAATTTATAAGTAAAATTAGTGTGACTTCTGTTGTTGCAGATTAGATGGCAAATAACTTATATTACGATTATAAAATATTACTTTTAGCAGAATGCATTCGGAATTGAAGTCATCTGCAGAACGGTTTCTAATCGAATCTCTTATGTTATTCATCTCTGAAAATAATGACTCGCAAGCATAAATAGATGAAAATGTAGTTAAAATAGCATGAGCAAGCTTTTTAAAACAGTTCAATGTGTCTAGAATTGAATACCATGCTTCCAAAGTTTCTATACTGACGTTTTTACTTATATTGTTGTTTATTTTATTATTATAATTTTTTTTTGTTTCAATCAATTCTGATATTTTCTTTTTTCATTACATTTTTAAATCCTTATTGGACTAGATTGGAAATCAATCAGAGAGTTGCTTTTCAAAAATTCTTTAGTTTCCTACCAATCCA
This sequence comes from Trichonephila inaurata madagascariensis, assembly GCA_019973955.1. Classification (NCBI taxonomy): domain Eukaryota; kingdom Metazoa; phylum Arthropoda; class Arachnida; order Araneae; family Nephilidae; genus Trichonephila; species Trichonephila inaurata. The sequence goes on along the minus strand of BMAV01017721.1, from coordinate 930,664 downwards.
ATTGGGACAAGTTCAGTTTATCAAATGAAATGCCATCAGGGTAAAAGATGAACTTGAGCGTTTCTGATAATTCTTTGAACTGATAAAATCTCGCTGGATATTCCTTGATTGACGAATCAAATGCAGAAATAAATTCTTCAATAACTTTTTCATCCACTGGTTTCTCATGTACATCTCGAATTCAATACTTTGGGAAGTACTTGTAATTTCTTGTAATAATATCGTTTCAGAAAACATACAGTTTAGCATCAAAGGCCTGTTTATGACGATAATTGTTTTATTCATGCCTTGAAGCTTTATGTTCGATTCATTAAAATGTTGACATATGTCTGAAATAAACATCAGTTTTGAAAGCCACATTACATCCAACAACAGTGGGTATTGTTCAATTTTCTCTTCATTTTGCAGAGAGAGTCTGATTTCTTCAATGCAGTCAACAAATACCTGAAATATGTTCCCGCGGCTCAACCAGTGAATATTTTTATTCAGTAGCAAGCTATTATACACTGAGTTGGCTTGACCCAACAAAGCATCAAACTTCCCCTTACTTAAGGCCTGAGACGATATGAGGTTGACTATTTTTGTGATTAGTTCCATTACATAATCAAGAGATGTTACACCACACTTAGCACACAAAACTTATTGGTCAACAATGCAATATCATTCAAGAATCGAATGTCCTACATCTGTTTGAAAAAAACTAATCAAACCATTTTTTCCCACCATATCTGGAACACCATTAGTTCCCAATGAAACAATTTTTTTCAAATCAATTCCATTTTCAGCAAGCGAATTTTTAGCAACCGTACAAATATTTGTGCCCGTTATAGTTGTTAGCAACTATGTAATCGCAATTAGTTCTTCATTAATGAGTTTTCTACACAATATCGAGAGAAAAAATAGATAAACGAGCAGATTTAGTGGCGTCAGTATTTTCGTCAAGATATAGCGATATATAAAAGGAACGAAGTTAATGTCATTTTTTGCTTATCTGATACATTTCCGGCCAACTTAAAGATTCTTTCTTTTATTGTGCTTTTAGATATAGGAATATCTTTGATGAGCTGAATTATCTTATCTTTATTATCAAAATCATGAAAAAGTGAGGACGCGCATGTGCTAACCAGGTCTTCCTTCAAACAGGCTTTCCCTCTTGAAAAGGTTTACTATACCGAGCATTCGCGCAACCGAGAAACTTGCCGCGCTCGTCTGACAACTTTTGTTAACATATTTCATTATAGATGTTGACCGCTTACATTTCTCTCTTTTCTTGCACTTGCAATTATTTCTTTTTGCTCCGATTCACTTTTTTGACAAAAGGATTTGTGATTTGTTTCAAAATGCCGTTCTACAGAAAGTATATTTGCGAGAGATGATTTCAATGTCTGCTAAATTTTCTTATAACTTCCTCTATTGAGACAAATTCAACCAAACTTCCAAAAGAAAATTGTAAATAATTTCGGCTTTAATATTATTTGAATTACCTGTTAAACAAAAAAGTGTTTCGGCTTCAAATATCAAGCATATTCAATTAACTATAAGTTTTGTTTTAAAAACTAAAAATAAAAAAAAAATTAGCCTTTATTCATCTGTTGTTAACTCTATTCTAAATTTGATTAATTTTTAGTACCAAAACGGAAACGAAATCAGCTAGATGTGATATTAATTATTGCAGGTCATGAACATATTGTTGAGGATAAGTCGTCAATATTGACTGCTCGTTTGGGGGTGTCAAGTGACCCCTTTTTTGGCGTAGAAGTCCTTGTTTTTAAAGCCTTTTTTTTTAAACACGATGCTACCCGGGCCCTCTTTTTTGGGCCCTTTTTTTGGGACCTTTTGTTTCAATTTTTCGTTTTTTGGGATGAAAAAATTCCATGGACATGCTTATATATTCTGATTCTCAGAATTTCTTTTCCATCAAAAATTTCTCTTTTTTAATTTGACCCCCAAGGGATTTCTTTAATTATTTTATTTAGTTAAAGAAAAATATTACAATGAATATATATTGACAGGGCAGCCTCATCAACCGAAAAATCTGGAATTTAAAATTGTTATTTGCTTCGGAAAAAGTCCTGATTTTTTTAAAAAAAAATTTTGGGTATGGGTTTTAATTATTTTTTAACAAGTATGCAAAAACTTTAAAAAATCACTGGGGTACCGGCAAAACAAATATTCCCAAATGGCAAAAAAAAAAAATTCAAATAAGCAATGCGTTGACAGAGCTTTCATTTCTTCTTTAAAGACCTTCAGTGGGAAAGAATTCCTTTTTGACTGTTTCGGGGTTTAAAGTTAAAAAAATTAAAAAACCTGAATTTGGGAAAAATTTTTTTCAGAGATAGAAGAAAGGAAAAATTAATATGATATTAGTGTTTCACTATCCTTTAGTGAGCAGCATTTTTTATCATACTTCCCATTTTTAACCGAGTTTATTTTTTCTAGTGTAAAATTATTTTTTCTGGTCCCCTATATCGTAATGCTAAATGGGATATTCCTTCACGTATTAAAACGAAAGAGAAATTATTCATGGAATATTTTGAAATTTTTAAAAACACCATATTGTTAACAGAGGTATGAGTGAAAATACTTCAAAACTTTTCGTGGAATTAAAGGCATTTTTCTGTCTGAAAATGTGCTTTGCGTTTAGTTAGAGCTCTCGTACTTCTACCGAAGACAGCCGTAAGAAGAAATGAAGGGCCGAGTATTAGTAAGAGCAAGATGAATGCGGTCCTTCATTTCCGAAGTTGTTAGGAAATTCAACATCCATCAATCTACGGCAGTGCTTCTCAAAGTTTCAGTATTCGAGACCCACTATTCAATCATAATTTTCATCACGCCCCCTCCCCATATAATAACAATGTATTGAATTCAATATAATACTATACTTCGACACTAAAACTACAATACGACCTTAACCTCTTAAGTTCCACCGGTGTATATAAACGTCTCGCTCAGTCAAAGCGTTAATTTCCACGGACGTATATATACGTCCTTCCGAAGTGCGATCTATTCTCTGCACTGCTATCCATATAATTATTATGAAGGCTTTAGAATTCAATAAAAGGACCTTGACAATGTTTGCGAAGGATTTAATTATTTCAGATTATTTGCTCTTCTTTATTCTTCACCCCCGTTTTTTTAACCACATACGCTCCCCTACATAAAGGAAAAAACCCATAAATTTTTTAAACCCCGGCTTTAAAAGGGATTAATTAAAAAACCGTTTTTGTGATTCCCCAAGGGATAAGTTTATAATTCTTGTATATTTTATATACAACCCAACCCCAAATGGGGGAGGTTGGAAATTATTAAACTTGTTTTTTAACTTAGATTGAAAAATTAATTAAAATACATTGTGTAGCACTGATCCATTTAAAAAATTTAATATATAAATTAAAAATTTGGGGTATTTTTTTCTTATTATGACAAAATATATTTTTTTTTTATTTTTCATTAAATTAAAAATTTTTAAAAATGATTTTTTTGTTTTCGGAATTTTTCAATAGGCTCCCCCCCCCCTCGTAGAGTTGTCAACGGTTTGAGAAACCTGATCTACAGCATCGACCCAAAAACCTGGGGCCCTTTTTGTGGTCCCAACCGAATTTTTCCCAAAAGGCCCAGTCATGACCCTTTGAAATAACAAATTCAATAATTATAAATAGTGCATTAAAATTTAGGGAGAATTTTTACAAGCAATCAAACCTATCAATTTTTTTATCTTTCTTTGGGGGTACAAAATTGTGGGATAACTTTTTCTTTTTTGTAATTATAAGGGTTTAAATTGAAAATAAAATAAATGGAGTAGCTAAAATTTTAGGGGGAAAACAAATTTTTTAAGGGAACCCTCTTTGTTTTAAAAAAAAAAACCCTAAAAAAATTTTAAAATTTTTTTCCCTAAAACGTTTGGGGATCTTCTTTTATTTTGTAATGAAAAACAAACATGGATCAACAACTTGTCTGATTTTGGGGTTAAAATGTTATATTTAAAAAATATAATTTTCTCGCCCTTTATACCCACTCATCCCCAAATCTTTCGATGGCTTTTTTTTTCTTGAAAAATCTTTTTCCCAAGAAGGATAAATTATTTTTTCTTAACAAAACTCTTTTGAAACCTTAACAACAAAAAGTATTTTTGTCGGTGATAATGTAAAAAGGTAACAAAAAGCACCCAAAAATTTTTAAAATTTTAATTATTTATATAGATAAAAACCAAGAAATTTCATGATAATTAAAAAGGGTACGAAATTGTTAAAATGTTTTTTAAAAATAAACCCGTATCTTTGATAAAGTTATTTATTTTTTATATTTTTTCAGAAAAATAAAAAGTTTTTGGGAACAAATTTGAAAAAAAAATGCAAAAGAATTTGAATTTTTTTAAAAACAAATAATACTAAATTTAGAAAAAACTCTTTGGTACCATCCTGCTTTTTGATAAAATTTTTAAAAAAAAAAAAAAGGGGTTTTAAAAAAAAAAAAAATTTAAAAAAACCCCCTTTTTTTCCGGGGGAAAAAAATTAAAAAAGGAAAAAAAAATTTTCCCAAAATGGCAAAAAAAAATTTTTTTTGGGTTTAAGGGGGGGAAAAAAAAAAAAAAAAAATTTTTTTTTTAAACGGGAAATTTTGGAAAAAAAAAAATTTTTTTTTCCCCCCTGGAAAAAATTTTTTTCCCAGGGGTAAAGGGGTTTTTTTTAAAAATGGGTTGGGGGTTTTTTTGGGGGGCAATTTTTGGGGGTTTTTGGAACCTTGGGGTTTAAAAAAGGGGGGGAAAACCCCCTTTGGGGGAAAAAATTTTTTTGGGGGGAATTTTTTTCCCCCCCTTTTTTTTTGGCCCCCAAACCGGAAATTTTTTAAATTTGAAAATTGGGGGGGAAAAAAAGGGGGAAAAAATTTTTAAAAAAAAGGGGGGGGGGAAAAAAAAAATTTTTTCCCGGGGGAAAAAAAAAAAAGGGGGGGAAAAAAAATTTTTTTTGGGTTTTTTTTTTCCCCCCCCCTTTTTAAAATTAAAATTTTTTAAAAAAAAAAAATAAATTTTTGGGGAAAAAAAAATTCCGGGAAATTTTTTTTTTTTGGGGGTTTTTTGGGGGGGGGGGGGCCCCAAAAAGGGGCCCTTTTTTTTAAAAAAAAGGGGGTAAAATTTTTAAAAATTTTTTTGGTTCCCAAAAAAATTTTTGGGGGGGAAAAAAAAAAAAAAAAAAAAAAAATTTTTTCCTTTTTTTAAAAACTTGGAAAATTTTAAAAAATTTTCCCCCCCAAAAAAAAAATAAAAAAAATTAATTTTAAAATTTTTAAATTTTTTTTTAAAAAATGTTTTTAAACCCTTTTTGGGGGTTTTTTTAAAAAAAAAAAAGGGGGGGGGTTTGGGGGGGGGTTTGGGGGGAAAAAAAAAAAAATTTTCTTAAAACAAATTTGGGGGGGGGTTTAAAACCCCAAAAGGGGAAAAAAAACCAAAAAAAAAACCCCCCCCCCCGGGGTTTTTCCCCTTTTTTTAATTTTTATTTTAAAAAAACCCCCCCCAAAAAGGGGGGGGTTTTAAAAAAAATTTGGTTTTTTTGGGGGGGGTTTAAAAAGGGTTTTTAAAAAAAAAAATTTTTTTTTTAAAAAAATTTAAATTTTTTTTTAAAATTTTTTTTAAAATCTTTTAAAAAGGAAAAAAAAAAAATTTTTTTTTTTAAAAAAAAATTTTAAAAAAAAAAAAAAAAAATTTTTTAAAAATTTTCCAAAATTTGTTTTTAAATTTTTTTTGGGGGGCCCCCCCCAAAAAAATTTTAAAACCCTTTTAAAAAAAAAAAAATTAAAAAAATTTTTTTTTGGAAAAAACAATTTAAAAAAAAAATTTAAAAAAATTTTAAAAATTTTAAAAAAATTTAATATTAGCTGTTCTCAGTGTTTCTCAAACTGGGGGGTCCCCCCTAGGGGGCGTGATATCACTACGAGAGGGGCACGGGCATATTGAAAGGTCAAAAACAAAGGATTATTAAAAATTTAATTTTCTGAACAAAATACATTCTGACACAATAAAAAATTACGTACAAATTTACACTTATAAAAATATCAGTACTGCACAATGTATTTTATAATTAATTTAAAAATACTAAGAACAAATTTAATAATTACCAGTGACCCTATGGGCTGTCATATATAAAATTATATGCAAAAATTAATACTTATCTTGATAATTTGTACGGTTTAAAATTGTGATCTTTTAAATGCCGATTAAAAATTAGGCGATTGGCTCCCCAATGCCACCATTTAACAAGTAGGCGAGCGTATGTGGTGTATGTATGGGGTAGGGGTTGAAAAAGAATAAATAAGCAAATTCTCTGAAATTAGTAAATCCTTCGAAAAAGATTGTACTTTGGAAAGACGTATACATAGGTCCAGAGCAATTAATTCACTGACTGAATGAGACGTTAATATACACCGGTGACACTTAAGAATTTAAAGTCGCATAGTAGGTTTAACGTCATAGTATTATTGAATTCAATTCATTTTTATTGTATGGAAAGGGAAATAATAATTGAATATTAGGTCGTCGACTTATTACAACCCATTGAAATATAATTATAGGCGTTTTTTTCTTAAAATTGCTCCCTTCTGTTGTCGTAAAATATGGATAAACCCACTTCTAAGTGATATATTTCAAAAATTCTAGTTGAGCCTCTGTAGAGAAGTCTGAGTTATATACAGGCAAAATATTATTTTAATAGAAGCATTTTTCACAAAAGGAGAATATTTTGAAAAAAGATTATTCTAAGTTAATATTTTGCCAAAATATTGTATTTAAATAAATTTTTTTGTCAAAATGCCCTTAAACCAATTGTATACATGTATTCTAATCTAAGTGACACTAAATATCATGAAAATGATCCATTTATACCCTTTGCAAAGTCACGGTTCCGAACGTAGTCGGATACCTTAAATTTAAAAATTAGATAGAAAAAGTCACATAATACTTAACCTATTAATTAAAAGTAACTTATTTAAAATATTTATTACTTAAAAGTAACTTACTTAATTCCTTAAAAGTAAGACTTAATACGTATCTTAATAATTTGTGCGGTATATAATTAAGGTCGTTTTACAGCCTTAGAGTCAAAGTACATTATTTTTGCATTCAATACACAGTTAATCTATGGGGGCTCAATGAAAATTGGATCACAAATATTGAACATTTGAGAATCACTGCTCTAATAGATTGCTTATAATGATAGTGAATTATTGATACAAAATTAGACAAGGTTTGGGTCGGAATTGGTACCTGTTAATGTAGTCTTTCTTGAATTTTTTTCATAGTTCATTATTGGAGGATTGGTTTAAGAGCTTTATTTTTTTCAAAAATAAAAATCATATTTTTAAATATTAACTGATGCAAAAAATTCTTATCTTAAAATGGACAATGCACGTAAATAATTGTTTTTCCTCTCAAAATGCCACGCTGTGTCTTTTCAAATGCCTCTGGAAATGTCCCTCGTATTATAGCTGAGCTGATACACGGCAAATCTATCGAAACACAATGTCTTCGCGTTGACGTGACAGGGAAGTTTGGAATCACTTTACCGATGTACAAAATTACGAGGTCTATCACAATTCCTATAAGATCTTCTACCATCCCTATCAAACTTCTTTCCTCCGAAATGACCTGTTCTTAGCCTAGCAATAATTTTTGTTATAAGGCGGTCTCCACTTATATTACAGATTGGATGCTTTACAGGAATACATTTCTCTCTCAATTTGAAATTTACGTCTAATAAAGTAATGTTGACAAAGTTGTCATTATTAAGATTTCTAACTTCTTTCGCCGGTCCATCTGCGCTTTTATTGCCGGCAGTGACAACATGTTCAGGTAACCATTGGAGGAAGCAGACTTTATCGAACTCTTGCAGTCTAAACAGGCGAGAGCAAATCTCTTCAGTAATCCTTGAACCTCCATTTAGAATTGTCTGGAGGGTTGCCCTTGAGACAGCGAAAAGGACGAGACCTCTATTCTGCTCCATGATAACATATTCATTATTTGATAAGAATAATTTCCTTCTTGAGATTTGAGATTATGAAATGGATTATTAATAATCATTTTCAAATTTCTCGTTAAACCACTTGGTTAAAAAATGACACTAAAACAAAAAGGAAAGAAAAAGAACGCAAGTGGCAAAAAGGAGGAAGATTGGCGAAATTGTCTTTTTTCATCTGAACTGTCTTAACTCAATACTCAAACTCTTGAATTCCGTGGTGAATTGTGGTGGTTTACCAAAGTTTATCATTACTGGCATTTCGCAATTTTGGCGATTTTTTTGGTTGCATCTTTTTAGCCCCCGGAAACGAAAATGTACCTTTTTCTAAAAAAAAGTTTATATAAAGCCCTTTTACTTATTACCAAAATATATCAATGTAAATTGTAAAATTTTTTTCTGGTGTTCCTTTCGTTTTGGTTCTAAGTGCTATTCCATGAAGAGTGTTAAAAAACATATAAACAACTATTTATATGAAATTATCCAATAAAAGATCAACTAACTTTAAAAAGGACAACTATTAATGCAACTTTTTAAAATAAATATAAGGCTAAATTTCAAAATAAAGAATAATTACTATTGTTTTAAATAACAGTTTTTAGTCGATCACTTTTTCTTTAAAAGTGTTATTTATTGAATGGAATATTTCTGTGAACTTAATTTTTTTTGCATATTATGTCAGTAACGTAATTTTTCCAATATACATTGAAATATTTCTTAAGTTAACTAAAAGTTTTACGAAGAATAATAAATTTTAATATTGATAATTTTTAAACGAGTTTCAAAATTCTGTTTTATGCTTCATTATATCTTAAGATAACATACAAAAACGACATTTACATGTATTGTAAATAAATAATTTTATTATTATAAACTTATTTAGAATAATGCTAACGGAGTAAAAGCGATTAAGATTTTTACAAATTTAAAAGAAATTTTTGTTTTATTAACGGATGTAGTAAATGAACGAAAAGAATTAAAAATGTGTACTTATAATGAAATAAAATAAATTTTTCACGCGCATTTTTTTTTTTTTTTTTACTCGCTAAATGTTGTGATTTTTATTTTTTATTTGTCATGTGTAACACAACAGCGGAGGTGATTTGGACACCCAAGTTCAGGTGGAACGCGAAGTATAACTCATTATTAGTGAAAAATTCGTTTGGCTCGAAAATCGGTTTTCCACGCCAATGACGCCAGTAGGTGAAAAAATAATCAACGTAGTTTGCAGATTTTTTTTTTTAAGTTTTAATTTTTTGAGGGCTTAATTTTTAAGTTATACTTTCGAAATTTTATTCATCGATAATAATCAGAGGTAATTTTTTTTAAAAAAAATGATAAATAAAAGAAATACTGTGTAAATGAATTCTTGTAAAAAGGGTATTAGACGAAAAACAGACACTTTTTTTTAAATCTGTAATTTGTATGCATTTTTTTTTTCAATCTTTAGACAGAACTCAGATAATAACGTATGACACGCGGAAAAAAAGTTCCATGTTATTATTTTTATAAATGGGGAAGTTATTAAATGTTTATTTATAGAAATTTTTTTTGAAAAATCGTAAGAAAAAAAGTTTTGGGCATTTCATATTTTAAAAATCACTGATTCTAAAAGACTAAAATATGGATTTTTTTAGTATTGCATGTCGATTCATTACAATGATAAGAAATCCATGCAGAACGATTGAAAAATTATTTTCATAAAAACGCATCAATATATTGACTCATTTTAGAAAATAAATCGTAAAAAATGCAAAATATCGTTATTTCGTTAAAAAAAAATTATACCGTATCGTGGGCGAAATAAATGATCTTTTCGATTCTGTAATAATCTTTTGTCTGATTTCGGAAAGAAAAGAAGGCTCGTAATTTTAAAAACGACGAAAAACTAGGGACTTTTTCTTTTACCTTCCGACAGCGATTTGGCGCATGCACAGAAACGTTTTTTGTTGACGCTTGTATAAATTTCACTCTTCATAAAATTTCCATTCTGGGCACTTTTTATGAAAATCGATTCTGTAGGAGTAAACTCCAAAAATTATTTTAACTTAATTTTTTTATTAAAACAACACCGAAACTTTACACTTTTCTTGGAAAAGAATTTGATTTTTTTTTTATTTCATAGCTATATAAAAGCCTTTTCGTTAGAAAATTGTAAATCAAGATAAATTTTTATGCATTTTTAAAAGCTGAAAAAATATCTCTTATAAGCATTTTAATTACTTTTAAGCGAACATTTCATTCTAATTTTGTGGTAATCATGAAAAATAATTAACTAATTTTAATTGCCCCCCTCTGAAAGAAAACTTTGTGTAAACACCCTGTAATTCTAAAATGTTGACTCAAGTTTCTATGTAAGCCTCAAGTGAGCAAAATTTAAAGAACACGGGGTGCTAATTTTGAAAACAAAAATGCTGTTTGGCTGTAAAATAAAATTTTATTTCCGACAAGTATTTGCTAATGAGAAAAGTAATCAAAATTGCTTCCCCATTTTCAACCAGCGATCTCATATGTATAGCTTTTTGAATCATTGGAACTAGCTCAGTTAAGGAGGACTAAAAGTTTATAAGTCATTAAACAACGTTTATCTTTAAAACATACATCGTAAAATGTAATCAAATTTTTCTTCAAATTGATAACACACCACAACAAAAAATTCGTTTGAAAATAATTATGGATTGTTTTGTATGAAATGAATTTCTGACATTTTCTATAGAACACAAATCATTTAAAGATATAAAACATGTACACATAATTTATGGTTTTAATTTGCTCCAAGTTTTTCAGAAAAGATATTAAAACATCTGGAAAAAATTTTGCTTAACCAAAAAAGAAAAAAATTGCAATAAATTATAAAAGCAATATTTTTGAAACATAAAAATTATATTCAGTTCAACCTTAATGAGAAAAATGCATAAAAGATATAAGGAGAGAAAAATAATGACTGTGCGTCAGTTTTGTAGAAACTATTAAACTATTATTAAAACTTCAAAAAAAAATTTTTTTAATAATTTTAATTATATTCCGGTTAAACTAACGCATTAAAATATATTTATTTTTTGTCAAAAAAACTAACAATTAATTATTAGGTAAATTTATTCTTCCATCATTATAGTTATATAGATTTTTATAAATTTAACTATATATATATTCTAACCAGAAAAAGTTCACGTTTTCATTTTAGATGCATGCAAGCTATTTTATATTTTAATGTGCATAGAAAATGTTTGAATAATAGCTCAAGAAAATTATTTCAATTTTAGTATACTTTTAATTTACTTTTAAGGTTATTATGTGAATGCATATATTAAATATTTTTGTTGAATATTTGCTAGAATTCATGTTTCATGTTTCATTAAACGCAAATAATTATTAAGTATGGATAATTTAGGTCTTTTAGTGGCAATAGCAACCAATAACTATTTTTCTAATAATAGCTTAAAACACTATGTGAGCCAACCGTCAGTGAAATGTAAACAAAAAGTTTATTATCATAGCAAGCGTGTCTGCAATAAAAATGAGATAAACAATTTATTATAATAAACTTTTTGAAAAAAATATATATGTAATATAACTAGACATTTAAAATGAGATAAATTATTCAAAAGGTATCATTATATATCTTTCATGCCAAAACTAAATTCCTCATTTTTTAATTAAAAAAGAATTGTTTTTATAAATTTGTGAAACATTTATTTATCTTATTCAAAATATATTTGCACGATTACATCATTTCTTCAGTTGAAGTTATTCTTATCAATTCTCATCAATTTTAATTCAAAATACAGGTAGGTTTCTCCTTGGGTAGGGTCTAAGGAAAGCAAATACAACAAATTACACGAAAAGAATAAATTTAATGTAACAAAATGAACTTAAAGTGAAGAAACTAAAATTACTAATTTAACACAAAATACTTTTGCTGGCTTGTCAGGCCTGCTGCGCCTGATGGAGGGTTAAAAAAAAGAGGTCTGAAACAAATGCCACTAGAGTCACTTTTAAAGCACGATATTAGCAATGAGTCAAGACATACAGAATACATAACATTTACAAGTACTATATCATATGTTAGAAATACATTGAACACCAAAACTTAAGGTACAACTAGTTTCTTGTATCTAATTTTCAAATGAATGAATGTAGAAACAACAAATTTGTAGGAGCTGTGCATTAAACAGTTATTTATTGAATGCATCGTAGAAATTTACATACGTGTAATGCAAAAATGTGTTACAACAAAAAAGAAAACACTCTTGGGTGGAAAAGTTCCTTCTTGGAGAAAACAGTACATTGCATGTTTATGTACTAAAATTCAAAGAAACATTACAAAAAACGAGAGTTCTAATAAGTCATGTGTACATCTTTAACTTGAGTGCATTAGTCTCATCGATTGGGAAGGGAAGATCATAAATGGAGTAAACCTTGTTCCTGTTCATGTAACGACCTATGAGGAAGACTTAAAGTAGGAACTTCTCTACCAAAATAGTCTCGAAGATGCTCTATAGAAATTATTACTGAAGATTAAACTGGCCATTCCATTCGATCCAAACCACAACAATCTCAGCTCGATGAGATCGTGCATTATCCTCCATCAGAATGAAATCATTACCAACAGCATCAGAATATGGGTAAAATGGATCAAGGATCTCATTCCTATAGGTCACACCAGTCAGAGTTCCTCTATGGAACACTGTAGGCCAATGTAGCCACCTATTGAGATTCCTGCCCAAACCATGATTCCATCACCTTTATGAATGTGTCTTTCAACAATTTTGGATTGATGGTATTCAACTCAGATCAGTAGACGCCCTTGAATCACTCTCCTGCAGGAATCTTGACTCTTATGTGAAGTGTACAGAAGCCCATTGAGATGCCTGGTCGAAAAAACGCGTTCTCTTGCCCACAATAAGCGGGCCCTTCTCTGTCGTCCGTTGACGGGAACACACACAACTGGTTGTCTTCTTTAGAGACCTGCATTGTGGAGACATCTTCGCTATAAAGTAGAGTGAGATTCTTCTCCCTGTTGCTACTAAGGGGTCTGCAGTGAGCTGAGGCACATTACTACAGGCTTTCAGGCCTAAGGAAATACAAAATGTTCTTCTGGGGGTGTTGTAGCTCATGGTCGACCTAGAACGTCTTCTGGATACAGAACCTTCTGATTGATATTGATCCCACAGTCTTTGGACCACATTGCAAAACTCATTGAGACATCTAGCAGCATCAGCCTATGGCAATCCCATTTCCTTCCATCCGAAGGCCCACCACCTTAACGATTCGGTGAAAAGGCTTCTCCTAAATTTTGCTAGACTGTACTGACTGTTGTCAAAAAAACTGCCAATAACAGTAAAAAATCTAAAAGCCTTACACACATGAAATTACGATGGTGATTCGTGTGGTATTTGATAATTTTCACGAAGGTGAGGAAGGAAGGTGTGTGTATTTGATTATTTTTCTCTCATTTATATATACAGGTATAGGACAAAACAATAGGAACACCCATTTAAAAATGATACGTCCTTCGGCTGTCCAATAAATGGCTGCCAGATGTCGCAACAGTGTGCTACCGAGTCGAGGTGAAAGGGAAGGTATCAGTCAAACATTTGGCAGTGTGAAAGTTGCAAGAGAAAATTCTGTTTTTAGAAAAGCGTGATTATATGCTCGATCTCTCCGGCGTGAAAAGAAGCATGATAATTGGAGCTCGCCTCACTGGAGCATCCGTATCCAGAACAGCCAACCTTATGGGTGTTTTCAAGGACAACTGTGTCAGGGGTTATGACTTCTGTGAATTTCAAATATGTCGGTTTATTACTTCCGGAGATATCTTGATGAGAGGGAGTGAGTCGCTTTTCTCCTTTATATGTAGAGAGAGATATATATAGATATAAGCCTTATTGTTAAAACAGTTTTTATGGTGAGCTTCGGAAACATGTTTTCTTAACTTTTGGAGACCAGTGTACTTTTGTCATTAGGTCATCAATAATTTACTCATCATAAATATACTGTTTTTTAATCTTAAGCTATGCATAATAGCGTGTTTTTATGTATTTATTTGCTCTAGTTCTTGAAGAAATACGGGGAAGGGGTGAATGGTCTGAATAGTATATTCAAGGAGCAGTAATTTCTTACATCATATAACCTTTTCTAATGATGCAATAAGTAATATTAATTAGTGAGTAATAGAGAGATTCCTTTTTCCATCAATTATTTTATCTTCACCTTACTTCTAGATTGCGTACCAATTCTCGTAAACCTCTCTGGGAGTTCAGAGTTCCGGTATTTCTAGAATATTTAAGAACATTTTACGAAAACGATTGAAGGTCCATGTATGTCCATTAGTTTTAACAATATTTAAAAAAAACATAAATTTAGCTAAAATGTCAACGAAAATAATTTCCATTTTTATTTCAAAGGAAATTATTCATTTTTTTTAAATCCGATTGACAGTTATTGAAATGTAAATAATAAAGTTTATTCAATGAATGTGGGAGGTACACTTATCCCCTTACAAGAAAATGAAAGGAAAGTGACAATAACAAAAAGGTTCAAGCAAGAAATAAAAATCTACTATGAAAAGCACAAAGGAGAAACATACGCGAGGAATAAAAATTCGCCTTGTAAAGAAAATAAAAATTTGTGACAGTGAACTGTAGAAAAAAGTTCAAACTAAAGAAATATTGGGAAAAAAAACTTTGAGCAAAATGAAAAGGTGGAAATTGCCCCAGAAACCTTCTTTCTCTTTCAGTACTCCCTTCACTCACGCAAGAAGGGGAAAAAAATGCCCTTCAGAAATGCACAGACTTGCCGATGGGTCGTCAAGAGAACACTAGGGGAAAAAAGTAACCTTCTTCCGTTTGTGTACTCTAATATTGTTTGAAACAACTAAAATAACGTATTTTTTTAAACTCTTCTTTTAAATAAGGCTGTTTTTTTCAAAGTAGATCTCCAGAATTTTGAATGGCTTTGAGTTACAGTTGTTTACGAAAAATCTCAGTTTCTAACACTAGTAATCTCAAATGGATGGATTTAATGGCTTTTATTGGGTTTTTAAATGACATTGCTGCTCAAACAGATGTGTATTATCACGTAAAGAATCTGTTCAACCAAGTTGATGCTCAGATTTTCTGTTGTTGTTGTTATATTAAATAACGCATATAAAGTTTTCTTTTAAAATGCGATCACATATGATTTTAAAAAGATGAAATTTTCATACAATAACGAATATTCATACTTAATTAAATTCTAATGAGTTTTTTTTCTCTTTTGGTAATTTATTTTCTTCTAATATTTTTAATTTTTCAATACACTGTCTCGTCTGTTTATCGCGAATAAAAACTGAAACATTATTTCGAGTAATTTATACTTGGGGCTAAAATTTTTTTCCATTGCTTTTAATCTCAGAAATCGTACTTTTCATTTTGACTCGGATCAAAATTATGAGATCTTTCACCAGTAGACACTGAATTTTCAGATCTGAATGTTTATTTATCCTCCCATTTTATTTATTTTGATCGGTTGTCTCGCATTTCATCAATTTTCAATGGCGCACACAAACTACTTTCAAGGGAGGTGTTAAATTTCTAAGAAATCGTGGATGTAAACTTTATGCTAAAAATTAAAAATTTGTTCTTCTGTGGAAGGAGTTCACGCCCCAAACCCCACCTTTGAGTAAGCTACTGTTAATTTCATACTGGATATCATTGGTTTCCACTGACAAAATGTTCCAATTGCTTTGTATCTCTTTCTTATATTTGTAATCAATCGAGTTTACGAAGTGAAAAAAAAATGCACGCTTTACTTTCTTTTAAAAATCGGAAATCTACTTTATAGATTTTTTGAAAATTATTCGAAATTCAACTTAAGCTTCTTAATTTATGAAAATAATCGCACGAAACGTTTTTCCTGTGTGTCAAAGCTTATTATTCGTGTTTTACAAAAGATAGAAATATTTAATTAAAAATTGCGGATTTGACAAATATTTATGGTGGGTTAGGGGGCTTATTTATACAATTTTCTTCTTACAAGTTCTGTTTAAAAATTACTGCTATTCGTAGTTAATGTAAGAACGTTGGAAGCTTCAACCGCAATAAAAATATTCACTTTTCTTTTTAAACCCCCCTTTTGGGCTAAAAAAATTTAACGGAGGGGGGAAAAAAAATTTTGGGGTCGGAAAAAAAACGGGAAAATTTGAAAAGGTAATTTTAATGACATAAATATATGTCATTAAATATTGATGTCGAGAAGGAAAGGGAGAGAAAATTTCCCTTGGGAGAAAAAGGGAGAAAAACGTTATACACTCGAAAAAGACCAGGCAACACTCAGCTATGCAACTAGTTTTTAGAAAATTTTCCAATGTAATATTTCTAATGACTGTTGCACACATTATACTATTGATTTAGATTTAGAGTAATAAAACTCAGATATGCTTTTCCTCTAACGTAATATATTCCTTGTCAACAACATTAGATACTTAAAAACCCTTCGAAATAATTCTAAAAAATTCCCAGAGTTTTAATCAATGTTTTTTTTTATCACGTAACACCTCGATACTCATTAACTTAAATAATTCATGTATTATACTTAAAATCACTTGAATAATTAAATATATAGTATTTATTTTATAGAATAATTAAGGATCGTATATTAATTTACAGTACACAATGCATTTTTAGAATTTAGAATATTTGATAACAATTCAAGAGGAATATTTTTTTATTGTACTCATTGTATGATAGAAAGACACCTATTTACATATAAAAAACGATCTCAGATTTCACAAATATTATTTGTGAGAAATAAGTATTCTTTTTATATGTTAGTAAAATAAATAAATAACAAGCAATATAAAAAAAAATTTAGTCAATTCCTTCTTAGATCAACAACAAAAAATTTATTTTAGTTAATTTTTATTAGATAGCTACAATTAATATAATTATATATATACATAAGACAGAATCACAACATTAAGAGACAATTAATTTTATTAATTATCATTTAAGTATCGTATTGTCATCTAAAACAATCGGGTATATAAAATTTCAGTTCAACTGAATGCTCTGAAACATGAGAAAAAAAACCTTTTAAAGTTTTGAAAGTCTCTAAAAATGAAGCCAACGTTGCTGTACCTGTAATTTTTTAAATTATTAATTTCACTCAAATCATTTTAATTAATTATAATTAAATTATCTTTTTAAAAATTTTGTTTGTTCAAAATCAAAAAAATCCCTTTTAAAAAATAAATTAAAAGAAAAAAATTCCCTTTTTTTAAGTAATTTAGTTTAATCATTTCTCTATTGTCATCCCAAATAATCTTATACATAAAATTTCAGCTCAGCTGTGTGCTTTAAAATGTATTTTATTAACAATTGAAAATTTGAACAAAATAAATATTTTGCATAATTTATAAAAGGGAACTAATGTAAATTGAAAAAAGGGTTCCTCTTTTTCCCTTTCATTGCAAAGTTTCATTTCTTAAAATTTTAACTACATATATCTTTCTTATATAAATTATTGTAGCAACATATTAATTTGTATCTATTGAATAGGCCTATTTTATGGTTAATATATTCTTTTAAAAAAACAATGCATGCAATCCAATTGAGAATGCCTTACAAATCCGTCACAGACATAAAATAGAGCTTTTGTGAATTAGAAAATTTCATTCAAAGCATTCTTAAAATTTCAAGAAAAGAAAAATCCTTCTACATTATGTAATTACTTGCACCGAAGGACCACCCTCCAGGGAGACGAGTGTTGAAGCGAAAAGGGTAAAATTGCTTCGATTAGCGAAATAATAGCTTGCAAAATGAGCTTAAATTGTAAAATTTTTCCTTATTAAATGACAGATATGGAGAGGATTCGGCTTATAAATGTGCACTTTTAGAGCTATTTCACAGTAGAAAATAGAAGTAATTTTTTCTTCTTCATTACAATTTTTATGAAGAGTAATTTCGTGATTTGTTACCTCCCTAAGACACTTTTGTAGTGTTGATTAATAGATAGAAAGCCTTTTCACTCGGACCATAAATTCATTTGGATATTAATGATATCATTGTGTCATATAATTACGAAAGATAAATGACATGAATGTCTGTAATTTGTAAGAAATATTAAATTACTTCAGAGAGAAATTTATAAAAATTCTGGAAAGTTTGGCTTTTTCAATCCCTACTATTAGCTCACACTCTCTATATATTTATTTATTTTTTTTCATGGAATTTTCAATCGTTAATAAAATATATTTTAAAGCGCTCCATTGAGCTGAAATTTTATATACTTGATTATTTTGGATGACAATACAGTAGTTCAATTATAATTAATAAAAATAAATTGATTAAAAGAAATTATTCAAATAATTGCAAATACAGCCACGTTGGATCATATTTTGGCGACTTGTGTCAAAACGTCAAAAGTTTTTTTTTCTTGCATTTTAAAGCGCTCATTTGAGCTGAAATTTTATAGACACGATTGTTGCGGATGACAGAACGATACTTTAATGATAATGAATAAAAATGAATTACCCCTTAATGTTGTGATTCTGTCCTATGTATATACATATTTATATTAATTGTAACTATTTTATAAAAAAGTAGCTAAAATAACAATTTTCTTTGTTGATCTAAGTAGGAATTGAGACTTAAATAATTTTTTTTTATATTACTTGTTATTGTTTGTTTCTATAACGGTATTATGATGCAGGCAGGTAAGTTTCAATCAAATTCTGTTTACATAAAGATAACATTATGCTCCAAAAATTTAAAGTGAATCTTAGGTTATGTGGAATTTTAAGTTCATTTACAATGGCTTTCGAAATAAAGAATATATTTAGACTGATTTCGCCGAGCAAAGCTGAATGAAATGTAAAACTAACGCTTGTAAGCGAAAATGTAAATTTTTAATATAAATTACGGAAGATTAACTCGCATCCTTTTCTTAGTGAGGTATGCGGCAATGGCGTTCGGAATGCCAGGTGAAATGACGTTCTCGTCTCTTTGAACGAAATCAATCGCCAATAGCTCTCGTGTTGTTTAAAGTGTACCTCTTTTACAAACAAACAACCCAAACGACTATTCCATGTTACATAGAAACCAATTTCCCTTCAACATTGGAATAACTTCAATGATGTCGCACGAAGAGGCTTCTGTGGACTTGAACTATTATTCGACTTTATCATCGACGAACGCAAAGTATGTCATATTAACCATTTCCATATTAGCAATGTTCGATGTTTATTTCATACTAGTATGAATATTCTGAAGTCCGACTGCTGAGTGGAGCTTCAACGCCACAGGTCCGGAGTTCAAGTCCCGAGCTGAGCAAGGTCGACTCAATGAGTCTATAAATGAATACCAAGCCTGCTTAGGAACTAAACACTGAGGGATTCATGTCAGACTAATCATCTTACCGGAACATCTGCTCATGCACCTCAGCACTCAAGGTCCCGAAAACTGAGTTGGACACAGAAGGCTTTGACCCTCATCGGTAGTTGCGCCACTTTTAGTTTATGTTATTCAAAGATTAGTTTAAGATATTTGTGTTGATATAAAGACAAAAAATACAGAAGAACATGATTTTTTTTAAAAAGGGCGAATATAATTCAAGAAAATTCCATTTACATGCTTTATGTGTTTAGTGAAAAACCTATCCTCTAGAGCGGGAACATATCTCTCTGTTTCAAAACCTAACCACTCACCACATGCCCTTTGTAAATAAATGTATCTCACAGTTGAAAGGAGATGTGTCTAAAATGGCCGATAACTGAAATCCTTGTTTCCGCTATTTTACCTGCGTAACTCGTGACCAGAATTCTCCCACCTTACGAACCTAAACAATGACCACTAGAGAGATCATGAGAAAAAAAGTAATATAAAAAAAATGTTTTAAGTCAATTCCTACTGTTTGTACACCCCCGCTATTGTTGCCCCCTACAACGCTTCACTTGTACGAGATTTCTCATACCGGTTAGACGTCTTCTCCCAGTCGTAGAATATATCTCATTGCTTTAAGTGCCTCTTTGTTCAATTTTACTTAATTTAAATTCATTGTTAATTTGTTATTGTTGGTTACCTATGTTCATCATAATAGCCATTTGTTTCTGTTATGGCTTTGTTTTATTTCTCTTTGAAAGTATTATCGACGTTAATTTTACCGTCGGTATCCCGCGTCGCATTGGAGGCCTACCTCCCCTATTATTATTTTTACCTACTTTAGATCAACAAAGCAAAATTTATTTTAGCATTTAATTATTCACTAATATATAAACATCTTTTATATATTATTAGGACAGAATCACAACATTAAGTGGTAATTCATTTTTATTAATTGTCGTTAAAGTATCGTATTGTCATTCAAAACAGTCGTGTCTATAAAATTTCAGTTCAATTGAATGCTTTAAAACGTGAGAAAAAACCTTTTCAAGTTTTGACACACACGTCACCAAAAGGGTCGCTCAGTCGCAAACGTGGCTGTATTAGTAATTCTTTAAATAATTAGTTTTAATCAATGAATTTTTATTAATTATAATTAAATTATTGTATTGTCATCCAAAATAATCCTGTATATAAAATTTCAGCTTAATGGAGTGCTTTAAAATGTATTTTAGTAACGATTGAAAATTCCACCAAGATAAATAAATAAATAGAGAGTGTAAGTTAATAGTAGGAATTGAAAAAGAGATTAACTGCTTTGTAATGGTTTTTTTGTCTTCAGTAATATTAGTATTTAAATCCACAAAATAAAAAAATAGATACAGTATAGAATTACGTCATAGTCCGGATTCTCATGTAGATTCTGCGCCCGCGCGCATGCGTTTATGACTACCAGCACAGATATATTTCCCGATTAAATCTGCACCTTTTTATTTGTCAGTTTGTTTTTAGAGGCAGATTTTGCCTTTTGGTTATAAGATAGTAATACGTTGTAAGACGTATAATGTATTAAAGAACGGTGTGTGTGAGTCAATTGACACCCAACTCTTCCTTTACAGGGTTTTACAAAGATCCAAGAAGACGAAATATCTCAATTTACGAGGAATTAAAACGTTTGCAAATCTGGAAAATTATTTTCTAAGCATTGACTCAAGCACAGGCAAGTGATAAATTATTATTACTAGCACTTTTAATTTAAATGGGTTTCTTTTCTTCCTAAAATACATAAATGTAAATATACGTATCTGAGACTTTCTACAATTTATTCCTTATTACTACAATTTTATTTTTACACTATTATTCCAATTAAGTAAAACTTTTTCACTCTGTATGGTTTTCAGGATTTGTATTATACAAAGGCAGTTTCTTTTGTATAATGCAAATCGTATGCATGTTTGGGCGTTTTTGAGATGACTGCATTTATGCATCTACCGCGTAAGAAAAGGAGTTATATGTAAATTATAATCCGATCGTAAATGCATTTGCGTTTTTGAAGATATAGAAGATTGTTTAAGGCTGGGATCGCTCTTTAGATAGAAAAGAAAGCACAACTCCAAAAATACTGTTACGCATTTAATCGTCTTTCAAACACAGGAAAGATTGATTGCAGTTTGCAAGCAGGTTCTTTCCGAAAAAAAATCGTAATTTACCTCGAAACTTTGTATTAATAACAGTAGAATATCTTCAAACAGAAAACAAATAACACACCTATAAATCAACAATAGTCCAGATTCAAGAATGAATACAGGTATTGTACACAATAATCACAATTTTACGTAAGGCTAATGAAACGCATGGTCCACGTCAGTTGTTTGACTCCAGTGATGATTGACGTATAATCTTGCAGAACTTTCTAGGACATTCTGAAATTTTCTTATCAAATACTCATTCTAGAACCTTCTAAATTTCTACAATTACATTTAATAATGATAAATCACCCTTATGACTTATTAATGATTTTGCTGGCAACGATACCTTTTCAGAGGAGAATGATCAAGGTCTGAAATTTCTGCAGCAATTATATATTAAATTTTAAAGTTATGATTCACACACAAATTAACCGTGGAAAATATTTTGTATTAAAAAAGTCCTGATCCTAACCTCAAACTTACACGTTCTGAAGATAAGGACTCGTGCAGAGCGTCCTTATCGTTGATGAAATAGGTCGAGATAAGCGCTCTTAGAACTGTCGAAAGTGTTAATGACTATTTGCCCCTCGTGTTGCTTTGTTTCGACATTAGTAAGAAAGCAAGCCATATCTTCCTTCACCAAATAGACATTATACATATTAGATAGACATAGAATTATAGACATAAATTACAGATTACACATTTTTTTAATAACTAACACATACATCCAACTGCTTGTTTTTTAACACTTAAGTCATTGAGGTTTCTTATACCAGCATAGGGTTGTTGTTTTTTTTTTGCTTCCTCTAAGGCGGGCTTTTTTAAGAAAGCAAGTATTGGAAAAACGGGGGTGGGGCGGGGGTCCCTCAGAAATGAGTTTAGTATAGATGTTGTAATTTAACCCTAGTAAAATAATCAAATTAATAATGTATAATAAATAGTTAGTAAATCAAAATAATTAATACTAAAAATAAGACTTTTTAACAATACATTTTTATATTTATATAGTATACGTATTGCTGCTGTCACTTGACATCTCCTTCACCTTTAACTTCCAAAAGCTTGAAACTCATCCCATTTCACAACTAAAAATGAATCACTAATTTTCGCGAAATATTATATTCGAATCTCTTTCATTCAGTGCAGTCCAGCCATCTGTTAGTAAAAGAAACAATTACTTTAGAACGCTATACACGCGTTTGTAGCGTTTGAAACCGTGATGGACGCGTGCAGCGCATCCTTATCTTTTAGGAATAGAACGAGATAAACGCTCTTAGCGTAGTCGTTATGGTTTAAGGTTACTGAATATTTGACTCAGTTCACAGAACAGAACTTTTGCGACAAAGAGATCAACCCCTATAATATGGAATTTTGCAGTTAGTTAATGGAGCTTAATCGTAATGTTTCGAAACCACAAAGGCAGAGCTGAACCTTTCTCAATCAACATTTAAACAAAATACTGCATCGTTTGTTTCAAAAAACTAATTGGGAGTTTTACCTAACCAAAAAAAAAAAAACCTTATTTGGATCAAAATCTGACACTCTGACACTTGATACTTCGACCCCATTCCCCGAAAATCTAAATCAATTTGGATTTTAAATTATGGGACATCTACGTGTCAAAGCCAGGCGGTGCGAAAGCACAGAGCTCTGTTAATTCAATAAAAATTCCATTCCACGCATTCTACTCTAATCTAATTTGGCTAATGGATGCTTTTTTTCCCCTTCCAATGCGTTTCCCTTGAAATCTGGATGCTTCCCGAAAAGTTCACGAGTGTGATCTGCTTTCACCACCAAAGAGATTGTTTTTAAACAGATCTGATTGTTTCGCGTTCTGAATGAGATTATTTTAAGTTCCCTTTTCCATGAAATTTTAAAACGTGACTCTTCATTTTATGAGAAGATTCACTTAAGCATTGGATTTGAAGTAATGAAATCTCCTTAAATTTCGTAGGAACTTCATTAAATTAAGCATAAAAGGTCTTGCTTAAGTTTTGATATCAAGTAGAATATATTTAATAGACCCAGAAGTTAGAAATATTTTGAAAAACTTTCACTGTTACTAAGTAATTTTAAATTGATCTTCGAGGTTGACAGAGACAGAAAATGCAAAAGAGTAAAGAAAAAATAGTTGTTTTTTTTAAAAGCTCAGCACAATATGAAGAACTTCAAAGAGTAGACCTGGGATGGCAAACCATTGGCACGCGTGCCATTTATGGCACGCGGCACAATATTTTAGGCACCCCAGTGATCAAAATGGTTTACATTTTATTTCAAAATAACAAAGTTCACAATGAAATATTATGAACAAACGCGAATGATTGGTCGCGTTGCGGTGGGGAGCACAATCGTTTGTTATTGTCTTCCTTAGTTACGTCCTGAACTACAATTGCGTATGATGCAAAGTTTGTCTGCACATAGCATAGTCAAAATTTCGTTGACACAACTGTATTTCAAAGTTTATTTGTGTTATATTTACGAATTTTAACTGTTATTTTTAACATGGCTAGTTCAGCAAAAGAATAAAAAGGGCCAGTTAGTAAGTTAACAAGGAATTTCAAATTTGGTGAATCTAGAAATATGGCGGAATTAGTAAAGGCGTCAAAGTGGTGTGTGTTCCGGAATAGTGGTATACAGAACATTGTCTGTAAAACGGCATTTTGAAACAAATCGCAAATCCTCTTGTCAAAAAAAAAGAGCCACAACAAAATAATTAATTGCTTAAAAACCGATTGGCAGATACTCCAATTGAGTATGCATTCTATTAAAAGTAATATCTTACAATCCAAAATTATTTATTTGTCAGCTAATTTGCAACAACAGTAGTCACACTAATGTTACTTTTCTAATTTTATATGAAAGCTTGTGTGTGGGTTCTTTTTTCATGTAGTAGCATCCGAAAGGATTCAGGAAGACGTGTTTATCACACATTTTTTTGTTGATCCTAATAGGATAGTTTAGAGACGGCTAATGTAATGCTCGCAAAACTTCCAAAACTGAAATATAGATGCCACCACGTTATATGAACAAAGTTGTAACAGTAGCGTGAACTAGTAACACACTGTTTTTACCCGTCAGAGTGTTTAGGTTTCAATAAGTGAGGTCTCCCACTTTGCTGTCCAATCCTGGATTATATTTGAGCTATATTGCTTTAATTTGTTCCGTTAAATGTTTACCCTTTTTTTGTAACTTCTAAGTATTTGTCCTTTATAACTGTGATATTTTTTATGTTATTAAATGTATTATTTTACCCCGAGAGAGGTTTTGTTCATTACTTTTAGTCTTAACCAATTAATGACAAAGAATGGTTATAACATGATTTAATCTCTCCATGTCCATGGGTCGAATCCGGTGTCCGATTTGAAGACTAAATAAAGAAAACCATATTAAATATATTTGATCATGTTAAACTTGGACTATTTATCTATCTTACGACAATATATACTTTAATTTTCTTCCTGTAAATTACAATCTATAAATCATTTTTTGCCCAGCTAATTTGTAAACACCCTGTTTATAATCTTGTTGCGAAGTTCCTTTAAATTGAGTGGAAAAAATCAAAATATGTAAAGATAAACCATTCGACAGAATTTTAATTGGTCATTCGTTATTCGTGATCATAATGTGTCATTTGGGATCAATTGAAATCCTACAATTCGTTTACTGCCCACCATTGAAATTTTAACTGAAAAGGTATTAAAGGAAATTTCATTTTTAAGCTGAATAACGTTTTAGTGCTCTTCTTCCCCCCAAAGTAGATTAAAATGAAAGCAGTAAATTATTTTTAAAAGGTTTTATTTGATTAGTACAGAATAAAAATGAAAGAAATTTAACTTTAAATGTATCTATCATTACATCAGAATACGTATTAATAAAATTGTTAAAACATCAATTATTACAAAACTACATATGTAGAAAGATCCAAAGAACATTTTGATAAAGTAATAAACTACCATTTTGTAACCTTTCTTCTGTCCTATTTACTACATGAATAAAATGAAATTTCAGGTATTTGGAAGCCCATAAGTATGATTTTCTGCATGGAATAAGAAAAATAGACCAGTTTGATTTATTTTTTTCACATTTCATTTCTCAAAAAAAGGGAGGAGGGGGGAACGCTCGCTGCAGAAAATCCGAAATAAAGAATTTAAAGGACTTTCTTATTTTAGAAGAATCGGATATGACTCTGGAAACTGTTCAAAATGTTTACTCAAGGAACGAAGTGTAGCTTTTCCTACTCGCTTTCCAAACGTCGGTATAACTTTCAGATCAGAATTTCGTTTGGAATTCGACCACGTGTGGAATCAGGTGATTTTAGATTGAAAGGAAATGATTTGGAACCTTCAGATTTGAAGAATTTATTGACATGTAGAAGCTTTGTACTAACACTATTCTCTAGAAAGGAAGTCAGCGTTTGCTTTTTTTTTGATAATTGTTTTAAAATAGGTAATTTTGAAAAATATAAGTTATTTTATGGTTATTATTATTATAAATATTTTACGAAGATGCATTATTCATATCTCAGATTTAACTTTAGAGAACTCTGTTCCATTTGTTTAACCCAATTTTTTATGATTCCATTTCTGAAGGCATTTTTCTAAGTCTTTCTAGTCATATAATGTAAGACAATTGTAGAAACTTTAATACGTATTAAGTGATGACAATGAAAACATTAATCACTGCTGGAGCGAAGTTTTATTTTTCTAGAATTTGTGTTAAAATTGGTTCGAAAAAGAGAAAAAATATATTTTTGAAATCCCCCATTAACAGAGTAAGATTTTGTAAAGAACAAGACAAACATACACACATATATACTCGTGTTTTAAAAATTATGAGAATTTTTATATTTTGTCGATTATCTCTAAAACTACTGGGTGTCGATTTTAATGAAATTCGGTATGCATATAGGACTGATATAATTCAAAAAAATTATTATTCAACAGTTAAAATACACGCACCTGATAATGCTTAACACTCATTGGATTCGGAAGATATGAAGCATCAGATGTACAATATAGCAAAAAAAATGGGTTAAGGGTATGGTTCTCTCTTTCAGATAAACAGGCCTCGCATCGCGTTTTTATACCATATATAAGGAAATTTATGAGTTCCCGGGGCAATTAATCCCTCGTTCAGCAGCTCTGTTTTAGGCCTTCCATGGTTCTCGGAAGGAAGTTACGCAAGTCAATTGCCCTCCCCAGAGCGTCCCAAGCATGCACTATTCGGATGAGGTCTAAAGATCTAACAGGTAAATCCATTGGGCAAATATCCTCACTTTCAAGAAATCCATCAACACCATGAGCCCCCTGTGCCTTGCGTTGTCATCCATTAAAATAAAATCAGCACCAACTTCACCTGTGAAAAGATGAACAAAGGGCTCCAAAATATGATCCTTTTAACTCAAAGGAATACAAGGGCCTCTTGCAAATACGTGGAGATATGCGAGGCCGTCCAAAGTGATGTCTACCCAAACCATCCAGCCTCCGTTATTGTAATGGTCAGCTTATCAGACATTGGAGGGCAGGTAGCGGGTCCCTGGTTCTCAACAATATATTCTAGCTGTACTTTCTTATGTAGCGACCCGTTATCTGCTTTCCAATGTCTGAGAAATCAACAAGGCAGCCACAGGTTAAAGAATATATAGGCCTCATCTGTATAGAGCAGCGATGCTCAACCTGCGGCCCACCGGATCATTTTAAGTGGCCCGGTCATGGTCCATTGCTCTGAGAAATTCACTTATTTAAGAACATTGTATACAAAATTTGGAGGGAAATTCTTTGTCAAGAAATCAAATATACCAATTTTACTTTTTGTAGTCTGTGTCGTACGGGTACAAATTGATATTCTTTTTTATTTGGAACAGTTACGGTTAGTGATAACAGGAATGTGAACAGTGGAATGAACAATAGGTGGAATTAATGTTTAACTATCTTTCATATTATGCCAGCGAAAAATATTCGAAGAAAATATATCATTTCAAACCGACTGGGAATTTGACTATTTTGTAGTGAAAAACAAACATGGATCCATGAATCAGTAGTTGTTTGATTTGTCACGAAAGTGCAGTATTTAAAAAATGCCAATAAACATGAATCATTCAATGACACTTTTCCTCAAACATCTCGTTCAAGAGGTGATAAATAGGCTTTTGCTTGAATAATCTTTTCAACAGCGTTTTGTCAGTGGTAATATAATATTACAGCGGTAACAAAAAAGTTTGAATATTACATGAAGTTTTTATTTTTAACATGATGTTTGTTATATTTGTAACATGAAGTTTGTTATATTTGTAACATGAAGTTTGTTATATTATTGGTAATCATATGAAACCGTTTACTGAGATGCATAAATTGTGAAGGAGTGTTTATTAAATGTTTCTATTTTAGTTTTAGTAACAAAAATAAAGATATAAAAATAATAATTAAAAAAAGGAAAACAAGAGTTACAATATTATGATCAATTTTCCACATTTTACATTTTCAAGTTATCTTGATCATAAAGCCTTTATCCCCTCTCCCCCATATATCCTCATGTTGCGGCTCGCTTGGAATGACTGACATATGTATGCTGCCCAGCAGAAAAAAATGTTGAGTACTCCTGGTATAGAGCATGCCTGGGACGTTCTGGGGAAACTTGTAACTCCACTTTCGAGTACCATCCAAGGCCTGAAAACAAAGTTGCTGAACGAGTAGAACTGTTTGACACCGGAGCTCATAAATTTCTCTATTTTCGTTTTAAAATTAAGGTATGAGGCCTGTTTATCTGAAGGTTTGACTATACCTTTTATTAATCAAGCCTTTTTCTTTGTTGTATTCTGTATCTGATGCTTCTTACCTTCCAACTCCGATGAGTTGATGAGTGTGTATTTTAATGTTGACTGATCAATTTTTTCATTATATTAGCCCTATATACGTACCGAATTTAATTAAAATCTTTGCCCAGTGGTTCTAGAAACAATCACCAAAATCTAAAAATGCTCTTAATTTCGAACACTAGTGCGTGTACCGTATATTCCCATGTATGAGCCGATAATTTTTAGAACTTTTTTAAAGTAAAAGTAAAGGGGTACCCTTATACAAGGATCCACTAATTTTGAGAAAAAACGTAGTTTATAGAAAAAAACATTTCTTGTTAGTTATGTACAAGCTATTATAATTCTTTATTTGTAGAGTGTTTGAGTGGAACTTGTATTCTAAACGAAGAAAAAAGTCACAGACCCCATCAATTTCATGGTCATAATTCGATTTTTGAATAATTGATGGAATTCACATTTACTCATTAAGATACTGAATGCACACGATCTTTATGGAGTGAGGTTTATCCTCCAGGGCCCCTAAACATAGATCAACGATCAGGTGCCGTGTACAAATCTATTTTCACTCATCGTCACACACACAAAAAATGTCAAAAGACGCAGAAAGTATGACTAGCACAGGTATTGTAACAGATAAATGAATGAAAAAATGTACTAACTTTTTAATGGGTTACGAGAAATAAAAATTATCGTCATTGGCTTTTTATTTTTTCCAATTTTATTGGAAACGATTTCACCTGATTTTACCCGCTTTACCATCATGACATGTTTGAAAATTGTAGTAACTAATTTCAATGAGACTCTTTTATAATGTTTTCAAATTTTGGCTGAATTTTTGAAGAAAACAAGCACTTTTGGCTTATAATCGGAAATATATAATATACATATGTAGAGAGAGAAAGAAATTTCGATGCAAAAAAGAATTAAAATTTTGATACAGTGTTAAATGATTATTTTATATGGATTTATAATTTAAATTTAAATACACATTCTCCCGCTCAATCGAGTAAATTCTCCAACAGTACAAACTTTTACGTGAGTATCATTCTTATATTTTTAGATATTTTTAACCTTTTATAACTTATTTGCCCGTACCCCTTAGGCCCTAGGGGTAACCAAAAACTGGCCACAACCACTTGGCCCGTAAGCTGTATGGGCGCTGATATTTTCTTCTTTCTGTCTTTGATTTGCACGTATTTTTAATTCTTATTGTGAGGTTATATTCGTGTGTTAATGTTTTGAAGAGATGCAGTTGTGTCCATGGAACAGAAATACTTCTCATCCGGGATTTTCTTTGTGGTGAAGGCGGGAATTTTTCATTAAAAGCACGAATTTAGATTCTTGTCGATAAAGAACAGGGACTGGCAGGGCAATGTGCGAGTTGTTGCTTTAGAAAAAAATGACAATATAGAAATAATCGAAAAATGCCGATATTATCTCTGTCCCAACATTGTAATGTAAGGCTTTGCATTACATAACATGCTTCAAATTGTGCGTGCATATGTATACACACAATATCCTCAACCTTTTGAAAGAGAGGTGTGAACATGAATTTTGTTTTGTATGAGAAAAATTCTTTTAAGATGTATGAAACATTCATCATAGTATGCAGAGTGTACTTATAAAAAGCAAGCATTTAGGGATTTTTATGTTCCGCAATTATAAAATAAAACAAGTAATATTAAAAAAAAGTTTTAAGTCAATTCCTACTTAGATCAACAAAGAAAAATTTTATTTTAGCTCCTTTTAATTAAATAGTTACAATTAATATAAATATGTATATACATAGGACAGAATCACAACATTAAGTAGTAATTAATATTTATTCATTATCATTAAAGTATCGTATTGTCATCCAAAACAATCGTGTCTGTAAAATTTCGGTTAAATTGAATGCTTTAAATGTGAAAAAAAAACCTTTTTGCCAAAAGGGTCGCTAAGTCGCCAAAAATGATGCCAACGTGGCTGTATTTGTAATTCTTTAAATAAATAGTTTTAATCAATTACTTTTTTATTAATTATATTTAAATTATTGCATTATCATCCAAAATGATCTCGTATATAAAATTTCAGCTCAATGGAGTGCTTTAAAATGTATTTTATTAACTATTGAAAAATCCACCAAGATAAAAAAATAAATAAATAATTAAATATATAGAGAAAGTGAGAGTAGGGATTTTGCAATACCGGGATACCGAATACCGGTATTTTGAGCTATTTGTACAGTTTTGTAATACCGGTATTCACAAGTTTAAATAACGGTTTTTCGGTATTTAATAAAAAAATTTTAAACTGTCTCCACTATATGTTCAGTGATTGCCAACCCAGCAAAATAGTATACGTTTTTGTTTTTATGTCTCCCTAACGGAGAAATTAATTAGACTGCGAATATAAAGTTGCATCGTTCAATCAAGAGTAGTGATAAAATATGGGAATCATCCAAGGAGCCAAAACTAATCTGTTACAGCTCAGAGCGATGCTACAGACGCACAGTATTCGAAATCTGATATTCGTTTCTGTGAAAACAAGGTTGTAGTTGTGAAGAAAATGCAAAATTTTTCGATATATTTTTTTTTTAAACTGGGGAGTTTGTTATTCACATTGTATTTGCATATCATACTTGTGTATTTACATATCAGGATTTTATAAATAAAAATGAAAAAAAGAAAAGAGACTAACCAATTCAAATCTGATCAAGTTTATAGTAAATTTTCTTAAAATTTGTTACCCACAAACCTTATCCACATTCAGAAGAATTCGGTACAGTTAACAAAGATGATGATGACACTAATGTTGACACTGGAAAGGAATTGTCTCTTGAACAAAAAATTAAAAATTAGTGATAACTAAAAAATTTCTAGAAATTAAAATACAATACAGAAATCAGCTATATCCAAAACCATCCGACGAGAAATCAATTTATTTGAAAATGAGAGATTTAGAGGTAAATACTCGGAAAAAGTATATCGCGTATTGCTAACAGTACCACCAACTAGCGTAGATGCCAAAAGAGCGTTTTCGATAGCTGATAATTATTGCACATAATTACGTTCCAGGCTTAATGACAATACAATTAATGCATTATGTTTTTTAAGATCACATTTCAAATATTTGTTATAGTACCACAGACTGAATAGTGATATTTACACTCTTTTTATGATTTAAATAAATAAAATGTTCCTTTACTTTTTTGTGATTCTTTATATACTGTTATAATTTAAAAACTACAAATTAATTTTTTGTGATATTTACACTCTCTAATAAAACTGGCAAATAAAACAAAGAAACACCTGTATTTTCTTTCATTTCTTAAAACTTTTACTACCGGTATTAAAACCGGTATTCCGGTATTAAGATCTAAAAAATACCGAATACCGGTATTGAACTTTTGGTGCGATATTGCAATCCCTAAGTGTGAGTTAATAGTAGGAATCGAAAAACAGTGTGAAAGCTTCAAAATTAATAATTAAAATAAAATTCTTCCATTTTCCTATTCTGATTAGTATTATGCTTAGTTATATGCAATAAAAAATAAGCCTTTTTTTGGAACATTTTGGGTAAAAAAAAAATTGACCGCTTAAGGGGTTAAGAGCAAAAATTCTTGAAAAGAAAGTATTTTATTTACATATAATACAGGAAAGATACAGCCATGGAATTTGAACATTTTATTTGAGAAAAGCCATTTTTCTACAGAATAAGGTGTCTTTCTTCTAATAAATGATTCACTTTTATGCCAGGACCAATTGAATATCTTTTCATTTCTCATCAGTGCAAGAAATTGTTACATTCAAAGCTGATAAAGCATCATGAGATTAACTATTAATGTTTAAATATGATTGAATCGTATATAAATGTTTATATATGACGAAATGACTTTTTCATCATTATAAAGTTTTTACTAAATTAGAACTTAATGAAAGAGGAAGTAATGTTTAGATGTTAGCATTTTTACTCAAATTTGAAATTCAAGCGAATAATTTTTATAGAAACATTCACGTACTTTTAAAACAGTTACCTTTCATAAAAGTCCTGTTAAATTTCTCAAAGTTTCAAATATACTAACAAATATTGACAAAAGTTTAATGTATAATACAAGCTTCTCAATATAGAAATAAACTAAGCATCATTCCAATATTTAAAAATACTTTACCAAAATATAATATTGATCTTTGAACTATAAAAATATGTATTATATTTATATTCTGACTTTTGAAGATCTGCATGATTTAAAATTTATATTAATGATATGACTAAAATACTTAAAGAATTACACATGATAGAAATAATTTCAATTATTTTACAAACTAAGGGAAAAAATTTCACATTTTTATTTATTAATTCTTTTATTAGTTTTTACGATGAATATCGTTATAAAATAAGTCTCAATGCTTCCTAAAAGGGGGAGGGACCAACAAGTAACCTAGTCCAGTGTTTCTCTAACTGTGGGGCGTGTCACCCAAAGGGGCGTGATAACTCTACAAGGGGAGCGCGAGTATATTGTAAAGTCGAAAAGAAAAGTTATTTAAAAAAAAAATTATGAATTTGTGAAAGTAAGCAAACAAAATATATTCTCACATAAGAAATAAATACATTTATAAATGTATCAGTATTGCATAATGTATTTCATAATTAATTTAGCAATACTAAGTTAAGAACAAGTTTAATAGTTATTATTGACCTCATGGGCTTGTTATACATAAATTATATACACAAATTAACATTTTTTTGATAATTTGTACGATTTATAATTAATCCATTTTCTGCCAATTAAAAGATACGTGATTCGCTTCCTAATGCCACTGTTTTTGAAGTAGGAGTACGTATGTGATGGGGTGGGGGTGAAAAGGAATAAATAAGCACATCATCTGAAATAAGTAAATCCTTCGCAAACGCTGTCAGGTCTTTTTATTGCATTCCAAAACCTTCGGAATAAGTTTATGAGTAACAGTGCACAGAATAGATCGCACTTCGGAAAGACGTATATATACGTCCGGGGCAATTAACGCTTTGGCTGAGCGAGATGTTTATTTCATGGAGGTTGGAGGGGGGAACCGATGAAAATTATGACTGAATAATGGGTCGCAAATATTGGAAGTTTGAGAGGCACTGTTCTTGCCAACATCTATTTACATTTCTATGAACAAAATGATTATACTTTTTATTAGCTATATCATATGGATGATCTTATAACGTTTGATAAAATTAAAGATTTCAATCTCAATATGTATTATTTTCTACTTAGAATACCTTAATTTGAGTCTAAAACACATTAACCATAATAATGCAGATTTTCTAATTTTTTAACCGTAAATAATATATAATAAAGCATTCATTAAACACTAACACTTAAAATGAAAGAGGCGATTATAACGAAATAAAAATCGTTTTTGTAACAGATACACGAACATATTTTTATTTTAGATTTGTATTACTAGATTTATATGCAATGCTATAATCATTTAATTAGACAGAAATCAAATAAACTTTAAAACAATCATAAGTTCATAAAATATTGAACAGCATAAAAATACCCCATTCAATTTTATAAAATAATTATCCTTATAATGAAAAGTTTAAATATACGAAATAAATAAAATATATTTGATATTTTTTTTAACATTTGATATTTTTTGATAATTTTTTTTAATTTACAAAGATTGATTTTATTTTCGAATTTCTGACATTTATTATATAAATAAATTAAATATAAAGCATTATTTATAAAGTGTTTATTTGTAATATCGTTGGCCTAATTATCAGAATTCGTAACGCCAAAAGGGAACTAAATTTGATATAGACTGTAAGGTGCGATTCCTTAATTGCGCCAAGTGAGTAAGTGAATATTAACGACTCACTGTTCAGCTACACAAGAACTTTTGGTGAAGAGCCTAGTAATTTTGAAGCATTGTCAAGTGACGAGGATGACACCTGAGCTGGAACGTTAAAAAAGGAACGTTAAAAAAAGTATTAAAAAAAAGTGAAAATGTGCGATTTATAGCAATAAATAAAAGCATGGTACTCGTTGTTTTAAAAAATATCTTGGTACTCACCCATGATAATAGAAATATTCATATTCGAAAACAGCACAAAATACAACAGAAAACTCAAGTAGTAGGTTAAAGAACAAATGCAATGGAAATGGTTTTACATTTCTAAGGAAATCGAATTAAAATCATCTGAAATTAATAGTGTTACCAAGAGAATCCTATTAATATGACGATGATATGTGTACCTCTGTGAGGATGACTCTTAATAATACCTTAGCAGAAGTCTTGTTGCATTAAAAATACCTATATATAAATATCTGAAATCAATCATATCTGAATTTTCTATCTATATGGCACTCGGTGGTATAAATAAATTGTTAATAAAACTTACTTTAACTCTAAAAAGCTTATTAATATAATATCAAAATAGAGATTTGGATGAATTATTAGTTTTATCCTCCAAATCAACATGAAAAAAAGCTGCATTAAATTATATGTATATATACTATACTCTTTTCATCATCCTGAAAACGTACTTTCATCATCATGGAAACACACCCTTTTTATCATTTGTTCTTGTGTCATGTAGTTCATCTTAGCAGAATAATTCTAGCAAAATATGCCATGAACTCTGAATAAGATTTAGGTTTGGGGAATTTCCAGACCACTTGAACACTTTTATTTTACCGAGTAAGAGTATGGACCCATTTTAATTGTGAGAAGGCACCAAGTCATGTTGAAAGGTTCTATCAAATGGTCCCATTAATGGAGAAATCTTATTGCAAAATATATCTACGTATTTGACAGAATGAATCATGCCGTAAAAGGAGCTAAGCTTCCAGTTCCTTTTGTTATAATCCATATCTGTTTAAAAGGGTGTTTTACACTCTGTTGGATGTGATTTGGTGTAACTAAAATTAATGTTGTTAAGTCCATGATCGATATTTTTTGGCCCATGCTAAACATTTTTCATCACTTTCTGAGTTACAAATTATTTTTTCCTCAATCTTGTTGCCTTAACACCCACTTTCGGAAGCCTTTACCATACAGTTGAAGTACTCACTTCAACACCATCATCCGAAAAATTCCTTTGAAGGTCTGTGCTTGTCTTTCTTGGATTTGTTTTCCTATTTCTTATAAAAATTTTATCAATTCTTGGAGTAGTTTTCCACTAGCGTGCGCCCATTTTTCTTTTCTTTTTGGAGATGACGATCCAGAATCTTCAAATGTTCTTAAAATTGTTAAAACACTGGATTTGCCCACATCAACTGCCATAGCGACATCTCTCATAGTCATAGAAATGTGTTCGTTAATAGTGATTATTTTAAAACGTTTCCTCGGAGTAATATTCATTTTCGAACAAGCAAAAGTAACATGTGTTACATAGAACGCGAAATTGTAATTACCATCTGCTACACTTAAGGGCCCACAACTGAGCTATTAATACACTAAAAGGAGTAAATTATAGTCAAGGCTGATTTGTAACTCATCCTAAAGGCATATATTACGGGTTTGAGATGTTTCAGGACATCACTAGTAATCACATACGAACTCAAACCAAAAAACATGTTTGTCCCAATTAATTCGAACAGTATACCAATTTAATAATTTATATGCTCGATATACTAATTTATAAGTTAGAGAATCTCCCATTATTTTTCAAAGATTAATCTGTTTTTTTTTTTTTCTACAAACACACTATTCTTAAAATTAAAATTTATCCTTATTATATATTCATATTACATGATACGAAGATATTTATTTGAATTATTTTTTCACTAAATGAATTATTTATACAGTAGTTTCTTTTGAAAAGGAAACGTTTCAAATAATCTTGTAAAACGCGTAGTCGCCTGCTTCGATCTAAAGTCGAATTTCAACGTACCCATACAGTGTCACTGAAACAAAAAAGAAACGTCGAAAGTAAATGCCAGTCTGTCAACGCAAAATAAAGCGTAATCGACAGCCCGCTTGGGCATCGTGCAAGTTCCCGGTGTCTATATCGACGCATATACCGCCTACGCCGCTGCCTCGACGCCATACATCATTTTGCCAAATAAGCAACACAGAAAAAAAAGAAAGAATTTTTGAAGAGGTGCAATGCGCCAGTAGTAGTGAAGCGACATATTCCGAAATTATTTGATATACAAGACCGTGTATTGGGCTGATCTGAAGAAATACTAGTTTCGATAAGTAAATATACAGCGGTGGATTATTGTATCAGGCATTCACATCAAATAGGATGGAGATATTTTTATCTGTTGCCACACTGCTTCTGCGCAAATGAAGAGATTTGTACTAAAAAAAAGTCAGTAACATACATACCGATACACTTAAGAATATTATGTTTCAAAGAATTTGTGTGTGTGAAAAGAAGGCTGAAACAACAGCATCTCAAATTTTCACGCTTCTTAAGATACAAAGCTAAAAGCTTCTTTGAATATAGCTGTCACAGTAACTAAGTGGTCATGGTCGCAAACTCGCGTCTGGCATCGTTTCTATCTTATCATGGGTTCAAGTCCTGATACCACTAAAAACCCTGTGGCCGTGGTAACTTAATGGTTATGGTCACGAACTCGTGGCCAGCGTGTCGCGGGCTCCAGCTCTGGTGTTACTGAAGACCCGCTATGTACAAGATTCCACTGCACGTTAAATCTGCTTAGGTTGAATGACCTACCGTTGGTGTCGTTATGTAGTTAAAAGAGGTAGATGCTAGCTCAAGTGCCGTCCTCGTCACTTAACTGAGGTTCAAAATTACAAGGTCTGTTTCCAATAGACCTCATTTTGTTTAATAGTGTGTCGTTGATATCACTCTCATTTACTCACCACTAAAGAACACCGTGTTGAGGAGCACTATAAATCTATCGAGAGCTTAAGTCCCACGTTAGTATGGTTTGGAAGTTTGGAGAGTGAAATACCCTCTGAGGTGTTTTCCTCATCCCTTGACCATAGCTCAAATTTTGGAGTTTCGTCATCAATAACTCTCATTTGCTACGAAGTATGTAAATGAATAATCAATTGGTTCTTTTTGACATAGATGAAACTTACAGTATCCGGGATTACCTTTATCCCTCCGCTAGGTAAACTTCAAAAATTTCCCCCCATAGGCGCACAGCATCTCTCAGATTCATCCCCACATGTTAACATTTAAAGATGATTTAATCCTTTTATTGGTAAGATTTGACATAAAAATATATTTGACATATTATAATATGTAAAAAAGACTCAGAAATAGAAATATTTAAAAAGAAAAAAAAAGATAAAGGCTAGTTATCACTGTATCACCAATGTTTTTTTGTCCAAACGAAAGGGAACAGTACCTTTTCCAAGTTCTTGGGGATGTTTTTCGTCTTAAATGGGGCGTTGTATATCAGATGTTTCTTCCATTCTAAGTCAAAATGAACGAGGCACGGAAATGTTACACCCAGACCGTCTTCACGGGTTCTCTTTCAAAAGTTTGTGACCTAGTTTTCCTAGATATGTGCACGAGGATCTGTGTAATTTTTATTCCCATGTAAATATTTTGAGAGTTTCTGACGTGAATACGTCTTTAAAATTGCTTCCA
This sequence comes from Trichonephila inaurata madagascariensis, assembly GCA_019973955.1. Classification (NCBI taxonomy): domain Eukaryota; kingdom Metazoa; phylum Arthropoda; class Arachnida; order Araneae; family Nephilidae; genus Trichonephila; species Trichonephila inaurata. The sequence goes on along the minus strand of BMAV01017721.1, from coordinate 892,746 downwards.
TAGTGGGAGGCAATTTAAAAGAACGAATAATAACGAATTCGAGGAATACAGTTTGATATTGCAGCCACAGATCTATCATCTCTATCCAAAATTCAATTACACTACTAAATAGCTAAAGGATTAAAGAACTTATTACACTAAGTTAGGACCGTGACTCATCGTACACGGTGGAGGGGACAGCGCTGCCATTTTGAGACGCTGCGTATCGAGATTTTCATTTAGTACAACTTTTGTCTCAGAGAAGCTACGACGTTCCTTTTAGTTACAATCGTCAGCTTTCATCAACATATATCGATTGTATATAAACATTAGTGTAAAATAGTGACAATGAGTATAATAAGATGTTAAAATAAAAAAAAGTATTATCCAAGATATATATTGTCGGCCTATAATCGTCAAAAAACCAATTCGAAATACAGAAATCATATACGGTTGGAAAGGGCTTCTCAAAAACAATCGGATGGTAGCACTAAAACACCATACGACTGAATCAAGCAGTGCCGGGAACGTAAAAGAATGAATGCGACCGAACGGATCAATGACAGTGCCAGTTCATCTGCAGCTGAGGCATTTGAAATTATGCAAGTGGATGATAAAATCGCTTTTATATTGACACCTGACTGTGTTGGCATCAATTGTGTACCATCATCGTTTATGAAGACACATTGGGTAGGAGCTAGTGCACGTTTCACTACGACAATCCACTCGGACATTAGTGTGATTGTCCACGTTGTCACGTTCGAATGGATTTGTGTATCCACCTAAGAAGCACGGGTTGCTCGCATTAGATCCGATTAGTGCACGTCTAGTATCACCGCGACTGTCATTCATGCAGATACGTCGATTGCAACGCCGTTAATGTACCCATGGATATGGACACAATGGTGCAGCAACTATCACACATCAATTGGACGATGACTGTTAACATAAAGAAGAACATGATACATAAATCTGAGCTGTGTGGTCAAGAAGTTAGTGGTAAAAGCTTGGCTACAATTCTTACTTGGCCAACCATTGTATAAGCATTAAAAGATTACAGTACACTGGGATTCATTTCATGCTAACGCAATAACCAGTAGTGTGGCAGCCAACGCCATCGGCGTTTGAGCCTCTACAGTGTGACAGAAGTGCACAAAATTCTGCGACTGCATGTTGTAGAAGGCATGCGCTTCGATGCATACCACAGACTGTCAATACAACTCGCAAACGCTAGAAAAGCGTAAGTTCGTCGATGAGTGTGTCGATAAAAACCTTGTATTTATCAAATTCTGTGCAGTATTGGATGGATCGCAAATAGAATCTTTTTCGGTGATACGTCGGCTGGGCCCGGTTTCTTACACTGCGTGCTAACGAAATACATTAATATAATAGTTATTTTATACATCTGACCCATCAAATAGAAATTTGCAAGGAAAGCATTAAAGAAAACCTTGCTCTGTAATACACTATATTTTTAACTTTAAAAAAAATAATCTTATGAAAGAATTAATGAATTTTATAATGACATTTTCTATATAATTTTAAGCCTACAAGTAATTTAAAACATATGTTATTGTACCTGGTTTTGATCTGAGATCATATTGTAAAACTGCTAAGCGCAGACAAATTGCAACTACATCATCGGTTGCGGTATCATCCTCATCATCATGTCGCAAAGCCGATGGAGGCGCCACATATCGCAACATCAATAGCTTCTCTAATTGTAATAGAGTTAACATTGACATTTAGGAAATTAATTTAAAATTGAAAGACGTAAAGGCTGGTGATTTCTGTCTAGTAAACGTAAAGGTCAATGGTATCTTCAAATTCATACTCGGGTGTTGCACATCCATCCGGGCACAGCGTTAGCAGAAATTAAACTCCTCATGTTACGATCGCTGTTAAAATATTTCAAAAAACATCGCTAACATTATACCTGTTTACGATATTAATCTTATTACACCAATCATGATAGTTGGAGACTTTAATGTTAATGTCTCACAAGACCGCTCATTGCCCGGCTTCATGCTCAGGATTTCAATTTGTCTTACATCGAAATTTCAACAACTTTAGGTAATACCTGTATTGATTTAACTTTAACCACAGAAATCTCGATGTATCTTGTATGCCATGTGTGTCATAATTTTCGTATCACAGACCTTTAATTAATAAAGTTATATTATAACACAGCAATTATTTGTTTACTTGATTTCTTTCTTGAACTCGTTAAAAGGAAATAGTTACCAGCATAAAAAAATGTGGAAACCCGGAAGATTTCTTGGTGTTTAAATATGATTATGATATACATAAATAATAACATTTTTTCGTAAAACAATATTTCCCGTTACGCGACGTATTCACGTCCTACACACGGCTGTGTCCTTGACACAGCCACACCCTCTTTTTTCCAGCTACTTTTAGGATTGAATAAAATGCAGGCACGCGGCATCCCTCAGATGTAAGTGCACTCCCAGCTATCGTACAAAAGTTACAAAATACTTGTTTCGAATTATTTTCGTATAAAACTGAAAACTACAGTATTGTACAAGAAAAAAGATTAAAATTTACAAAATAGTACAAGGTCATAAAAACTGTCGTTGTTGGGCGCACTTCATCTATTAGATTCCCCGCACTCTGCCACCCAAATTATAAAGATATTGCCCTCGTCCGTCACACTGAATCCTAGGGTGAATAACGAAAGCCAGATAGAGAAGGAAGAACGTGTTCCGACCCACGGTGTGGACGTCGCGCTAAAACTGTATTTATTATACATTTGAGAGATTCGCGCTCCTAACGGAGGGTTATTCTTCATTATGTAATGTACAGTGCGTTATTGTTGACTGAAGCCATGTTTTATCGTTTTCTAAGGCAATTATTGCTAAAAATTTTACGTATTGAATTTTATGTTCATTATTTTCCATCCATAGACTTTTTCTGAGAAATCTCATATATATTATAACTAAAAATAAAATGTTTGTTTACATTAGATTTTTTTTATAAGTCTCTGTTACGCTAGAAACTCGGAAATAAAAACTGACGGAAAAAAATTATGCGTGCATTATACTTATTTTTCTTACCAATTGAAAACTGCATTCGTGTGAAAAGAAATTGCTTACAAAATATACTCATTTTCCACGAAATTTAGAATATTTTTGAAAGATTCATTTGCGCGAAAGAATCATTAATCTTAAAGTAAAAGTATAGAAAAAAATTAAGTTAGTCAAAAAAAAAAGAATAATTTTCTTTTAATTCTAGAGCATTCAGTATGTTGCGAACAACATTATAATTAAAGAACCAACTCCTGGAACGCTTCAGAAAGAAATTTTTACGCGGAATGGATATGGAACGTTTTTCTGTAAAAGAGAGAGACTTCCATTTTCTAGACAAACGTTGACATCTTTCCTATATTGTTAGTGTCGATAAGAACACCGATAACTGTAGCTTATGTTTTTTTGCAACTGAAGGCTTTTTCCGATAAACTCATCTATATATCCTGAAACTGTAGTTAAACATCTTCTGTTGAAGATATGTGTTCAATAAAAGCATATCGAGTCAGAAAAGTGTGTTTATAAATATCACTCTGAATGGGACTTTATAAATCGTCTACCACCCGATAAATTTTTGATACGTATTTTCCAAGAAAAACATTGCCTTCCAAGTTATTTGTACTATTCAATCTTATGATTTCTTTACAGTTCAAAAGTATGTTTCTTCCCACTAAATGTAATATTTCCTTTTTTGCAGTTTCGGTCTGTTTAGGAGATAAATGGTGTTTTTACAGTTGTATAATAGATTTATATTCCCAGTAGGGTGTGGGAATGAGAAAGATGAGTTGGACAGGCAAGCGAGAGGAATTGTGAGATTGTACGTGGAATGATATCATTTGGTTACAGTATTTGTATAGTAAAGATTTGTAAGGTAATAACTTCTAAGGCTCGATTTGCTGAAGAGTGAATCTAAATTAAGGGTCAGGTTCGGATGTGTTATGCCAATCGGATTTACTCAGCTCATGTCGAAAATCGTGCTCGGGTTTTAAATCGCGTTTGCTGTATTTTGAATTGAAAACTTTTTAAGTGCGTGTTTTAAGTAAAAATTTCATGCACACGTTTTACCGTGAAGTTTTATTTCCTTCATTTAAATATTACTGTATTGTAGCCCCTTTCCCCTCAACTCTACCAAGTGAAAGAGAGAAGAGGAGCGCAAGCAAAAATTATTCTTATGTAGGATATCAAAGATAAGATGAAACGGAACATGGGATCTGTTTTTCAATTCCTACTATTAGCTCACACTCTCAATATTTATTTATTTATCTTGTTGGAATTTTCAATCTTTAATAAAATACATTTTAAAGCGCTCCATTGAGCTGACATTTTATATACATGATTATTTTGGTTGACAAAACAATAATTTAGCTATAATTAATAAAAATTAATTTATTAAAACTAACTATTTAAAGAATTACAAATACAGCCACGTTGGCATCCTTTTTGGCGACTTTTGTCAAAACTTGAAAAGTTTTTTTCTCACGTTTTAAAGCATTCATTTGAACACTGAAACTTTATATACACAATTGTTACAATACTATACTTTAATGATAATTAATAAAATTGAATTACCACAATGTTGTGATTCTGTCCTATGTATATACATATTTATATTAATTGTAACTATTTAATAAAAAGTAGCTAAAATAAAATTTTTCTTTGTTGATCTACGTAGGAATTGACTTTTTTTAATATTACTTGTTTGATTCAGTAGAAAGGGCATTTAAGCACAAAAATGTGACAAAAGAATGAAAATCCAATTTTAATGACGAGAAGGTTGCCAATATTTTGGATTATATTAGTGATGACAACCAAGTGATTACGAGAAAATAAAAGCATTAATTGTGAAAAAGTACGAACCATCTCCTTTTATTTGCTTAGAAAACTTTGAGAAAAGTAAACAGAGCTCTCAGGGCAAAAGTTTTTCTAACCTTACATAGTATACGGCGTTGTATAAGTTATATAAACGGTACTTACGTATTATATCAATGGTATTGGTGACACTACATGAAAGGGGTTGCCAACTTGGCGAGTTATCTTGAACGTTGGCATTATTGCGATAGTACGTAATTACCAAATAAACATATATATTATATAAATATAATCCCCTTAAGTAATTTATTTATAAATATTTTTAAATAAGAATACGAATTGTGACATTCAAATCGTATATACTCATATATAAATATATAAGATTGGATAATTATTTAAACTTTGCCCTTTACAGAAAATGGATGAAATAAACAAATCAACCGATGAATGGGCACAAAAAAGCATTAATAGTTTTCACTTCTATCGTGAGTTCATAAGCCCACATGTTTTTATCGTAACATTTTGGGTTTTAATATATAAGTATTAAGATGAATCATTATTCGCAGTATTTTATTCAAAAACAAATGAACTTTAACAAGAGTTCATTTGCAAATTTTTGCTTACAAAAATTAACCTTAAAAAAACCCTTGCCCAACGTTCAAAGGAATTATTAAAATGTGTTTTATTATATGTTAATGATAACTTTTAGTGTCTTTTTTAACAATAATCTTAAAGAAAAAAATAAGAATACGAAGAATAATTGGATATTATGTTGTTTTCTAATTCATAAAAAAATTTGCAATAAAATGCTTTTGATGAATCACTGAAACAATTAAGAAAGTTAATCGTTACCAAAGTCTTGGTTGGTATCCATAAGCAAATAAATAGATAGCAGAAACTGTAATGCATGCTTTAAAAGAATGTATTCTTGCTGCATTTGAAGAAAACAAGTGATGTAGGACCCTATTTTTCTTATGATAATTAATAGCTAAAAACGTTCTGCTCAGCAACTGGTAAACAGCAAGGCAGAATACTTTAGTACTTGACTACTACCGGTGTACAAATAAAAACAAAACAAAACAAAATTACTATATTATTCTTACCAAATTCACAACTATTTTCTCATAATCTCTAAAAGATATGAGTTAGTATTCAAAAGTTCCCGGACTAAGTCTATAACTCAAAAAACCGCTACCAATTAAATTGCTGAAACACATCCTCCTTCGAACTAAGACCCTTGGGCCACAACCCACTTTTGCCATCGCTTGTCAAGGTCATTTAAACTTTTCTGGAATCCACTTTCAGCCATTTCCTTTATATCAACCTGCGATGCACTTATACCTTCATCTGCAAAATGAAATCGACGACCCTGTACGGGATGTGCCGGTTCAGGAAATCGGCTGAAATCATCAGGGGAATAAGGAAGATGTGACAAAACAGTTGTTTTCGTTTTCACAGGAAAGTCAGCGACGGGGAGAAATCGGTGTGCAGGGTGTGGTCGCGCGAAAGCACTCATGACTGCTCAGCCCACAATTTCGATCTTTTCTTTCGGATCGACTCACGCATATCTACACAGTTCAGGAATGTCCTGGATGTCGAAAACACCTCTAGCATGACATTCCTTTCACAGTGGTCTTGGTGGAATTTCAGCCTGATTGGAGATTGGGATTCCCACGTTGCCGATGCTCTCTTGGATTTCGTTTTTGTATAAAAACACAATTCCTCGCCCCCAGTAACAATTCTGCCAAGTAGGGAAGGATCTTTGTCAATAGCCAAGATTCATTATGCCATGAAAACGTTTGAACTCATTGGAATTTAGAAAAGCGCTCTATATATTCGTGATCAGTGTTGAATTTTATATAAGAATACCGAGTTTGGTAAGAATCCATCTTTGAGACACGATCCTGAATACGGATATTGGACTTGAAAAAAATTTTAGTGGTTCTTTTTGGTGTGCTTTATTGATACGAGCTAAATTTTTCTTACAAATGCATTACCATTGCAATGCATTAGAACGTAATATCTTGCGTTCTAATAGTTGTAGCGTAAAATTGAAGGCATATTCGTGTTTGATTGCAGACCCCTGTTCGAAAAACAGCGAAATTTTTAAAATCATCCTGTAAGTTTCGTTCCTAGTACGTATGCTCTGATGGAGGGTCGATTTTATAAAATTTCTTTTACTTTAAATATAGCGACTAAAATTTCGCAAAACGAAAACCAGATTAACATGCATAGATCGTGTCAACGTCTCGTTCACTGCATGTTAAACAAAGACGAAAAGACTCCAATTAGAATGGAAAAAGCAAATCTATTCCTTATCATTCAAATTCGTTCCGGTTTCCCGATAATTTAGCTCGGTTATATCGCGAATATCTAAATATTTTTCACCCCAGAAAGTTACCAAAGTGACCCATTTCACTCGAAATTTGACCAGGAACCTTAATTAATTCTGTTTTCGTTTCGCCAAATTTCAGTATATCTTTAAAATCATAGAACTTCTTTCATAAAATCGACCCTTCATTAGCATACGTGCTGGGAACCAAATTTACTGGCTGATTTTAAAAATTCTGCTGTTATTCAAACAGGGGTCTGCCATCAAACACGAATATGTCATTGGTTTTACGCTACTATTAATAGAACGCATTGCACTTTGGTAATGTATTTCTATGAAAAATTTAAAGCGCATCAATAAAAATACCGAAAAAAATACTTAAAAATGTTTCTATATCGTATTCAGGATCGTGTCTCCAACACAGTACACGGAGAGTCGTTTTCGGACGGCATTTCGCAATTCCGTGCGATTGACGTGTTTTTTTCATCCACCTATTCTTACCAAACTCGGTATATATATATATGTAAAATTCAATGCTGGTTACAAATATAGATATATGGTGCTTTTCGAAATTACAATTAGTTCAAAATTTTTGCATTCCATATTTTTCAAATTCGTTCCAGGTTTTCGATAATTTGGCTTGGTGATCTCGCAATTAACTAAATATTTTTTACCCCACAAAAGTTACCAGTGACCCGTTTGACTCGAAATATTACCAGGAACCTTAAGATTCTTAGTCAGTATCCATTGACATGGGACATCAGATATCTCCACTGATTGTTACTTGCGATATTGTTTAATGCCTATTTTCACTAACGTACCACCGAAGAAACCGTTTTACAACGATGCAGAAAGTCGGCTCGTGTCCACAGGTCTATCATCTTCGACACTTTCCCTGCCTTCTCTGAAACTTCAATGCCATTCAAAAGCTTGCGTTCGCGATGCACCACTGATGTGCACATGATCCAGCCTTTTGTAAGTGTCCTTAGCACTTTTTCCCAAACAAACGCAAAATTTTATACTCATGTTCCAACAAACACATCTTTCAATCGCCGACGACTCAATGCATCCGCCTACAAAATATTATGACGTGATGAGCCACCGACCACGTGATTTGGAGAAAACCTTTTTATAAGAGGAAAAGAGTGAAATAACACAGAAACGTTATCGTAGTCGCTCAACTGCAAAAATTTCTCACATAACATACTCAATCTTGGAATTTTGTTAAATTTTTTTTTAAAAAAAGTTTATTTTTAAATTTTAAGCCGTAGTAGGTTCTTATACATGTTTTTCCTTTACTAGACTTCTTTATGACGTTATCGGCTGTGGTTATGGTCATGGACTCACAAACAACGGGTCATGAGTTCGAGCCCTTGTGTCACTGTAGACCCTGTCAAAACTCAGTCCTCCCTTTGACGTTGTATCAAAATTAGAGACTGGGGCTCCAGCGTAGGTGTCGTCCTCTTCACTTAACTGTCATTCAGAAAGTCACCAAAAGCCCTCGTGTCGCTTCAAAGTGGTACATTAATAAACACTCATTTTGTTGTTTGATATAAAAGCCTCGAATTTTAACTTTCATCAATAGTTTAATCAATTAATAAAATGCAAAATTTAAATCGAATTTTGCTACGTTATACTCCTGAGCATAGTATTTTATAATCACCTGTAAGCGAAATTTGCAGGATAAGATGCATAAAATTATAACTCATACGTTATTTTCCAATTACTGTGTTGGTTATCAATTTATTACTATATGCTTAAAATTAGTTAAATGTAATTCTGAATTTTTAAAGACCTTGAAAAGGCTAATGATAGTAAATAAATATTATGTTTGCAAAGAATTGGATAGAAAAATTCGCAAATAAAATTATGAAACATTAAAACGCCACAATTATTTGATATCCTTGTAATTTCGTCCAGCCTCGGAGAAAAGCAAATAAATTGAACGTGGAACTTAAATGAAAAAAAAATTATTCTCTCTAGATGTATCTGTGAAACGTGACGAATCTTCTACAAGCAATAAATTTCCCGTCGATAATTTGATGGAGGCAGCATTTTTTCACGGTCCTATGAGAGCAATGAATGGTTGTAAAGTCTGAAAAACATTACGAAGTTCTTAATAAAAAAAATTCATAAGTAAAACAATTTTTGTCTATCTAGAATCTTTCGAAAGATGTGCCGCGGCGGTATTGCTGGGACGATAATGTTTTATTCCAGGCTGTAATATTTGCTCCTGATGAAGGCGGCATTGAAACGAGCTGGAAAAGTGCTGGTGGAGCAGATGCTGGTAAGGCTATTGGAAGTGCAGGGGAGCAGATGCTGGTGAAGCTATTGGAATTGGAGAGACTGTTAGAGTTATATCATGTATCCGCATTGGTGTCGCTCTCTGTCTGTTCTCGCGATTCCAGAGTCTCTTTTTAGGTGAAATACGTCCCACCCACGAAAGTGACACGTGATGTGTAGTCACTTCTGTTTGGACGCATTTGGTGAAACTATTCTTCTATTGGTCCAAGTCCCCTTCGCGCGGTGTACTTTGAAACCGGCGGCTGGCGTGGGGGAACTGCGTCGGCATCTTACTGTCGGCTACATCAAGGGAGGTCAGATGTTGACTTCCCTTAGGACATCAGCGCCGGGGTGTCTATCCTCCTCCTGGCATAAATCTTGCGCCTAAGAACCAGCCTATAAGCTCTAGGCTTCATCTACTGTTATGATGTCAGTGAAAAAAGAGAACCAGTTCAGGGAACCGGTTGAAGGGTCATCCGCTGACGCGTCAGCTGATTGTCAGAAAAAGAAGGTGGGGGGATGTTCCTCGGGAAACGGGCGGGCGAAAAGAGTTCTTCAATTGACGTTTGGGGACATGGCTTTGTTATTGTTTTGTTCGTCGTTTACAAAGCAAACTCAGAAGCTCGCTTGGAGAGTTGTGGCTCTGTGCATCTACGGTGGGTGGATGAGGGAAGATTTCTGAAGTAGTTTTGCGTGCTGATTGTCACTTTGTGATGGTAGGGGATTGATGAGTTGAATCTGGATGCTAATTCCGCTATCAGGGTGTGAATTGGTTCAACTCTCAGTTCCTCGTGAAGAATATATCTTGGTAAGAACCGAGAAGCTCTTTCTATTGTTCTGAGTGCTCTATTTTGAGGGCGTTGAAGATTATCGATGTGGTTATTTCCTGCCGGTCCCCAGATAGGACAGGCGTAGAGTAGTAGGGGGCGGAGATATTGTTTATAAACAAAGAGTCTATTTTTGAGAGATAGTTTAGATCTCCTGCCAATGATGTCAGTTAGTGAATAGAACTTTTTCCAGAACTTTTTGTAGTTTCTTCAAAGTGAGGTCTGTACGTTAGGTTGTGATTGAGAATTAGTCCTTGGTAGATGATTTCAAACGTCCATTCTATTGTTCGACCCAAGATTTGGAGGGGAGGAGGGCTATTGTGAGATCTAGTTTTCCTGAAGACTATACCATGAGTTTTTTCCGTGTTGATGGCTATCCACCATTTTGTTAGTCAAATTTGTATTATAGTTTAAGAATGTAGTTCTGGGTTAGATTGATGGCTTTTTCCACCGTGTTCCTGTTACAAAGGATTGCAGCAGCATCGGCGAAGAGGCAGACTGTTGTGTTGTTGTCCGTGTGAAAGTCACAGGTATATATATTGTAGAGGGCCGGACTAAGGATTGATCCTTGAGGGGTTGAAGCTAGGATGGGACGTTGACTGGAAGGCACATTATTTAGTTTGTGATTGAAAGTTCTATTGTCCAGATAGCTATGGATAATTTTGATGAGATAGGTGGGGGATTTGGTAAGAATCATCTTGTAAATTAAGCCGTCATGCCACACCCTGTCGAAAGCCTTTTTTACGTCCAGGAACAGACCGACTGTATAAGTTTTGTTGAAACCATATATGATTAGGTTGGTTATTCGGAGCAATTGGTGCTGTATGGAGGTTTTGTGTGGAAGCGGAATAATTGCTGGAATTCCGGGATAATATTATTTTCTTCACAGTGTCTATTGATGTGTTGCAGGAGAATTTTTTCGAAGATCTTTCCAAGGGAGCTGATCAAACTGATGGGGCGATAATTTTCTGTGAATCTTGCGCCTTTTCCTGCTTTAGGTATGACCGTGATGAGAGCGTGCTTCCATTCTTGTGGGAAATAATTCTGTTGTAGGCAGCTATTGAAAATCTTGGTAATGTTGGTAATGGCGTTAAGTGGGAGAGCCTTGAGAGCGATGTTTTTAATGCCATCTTTCCCAGGTGCTTTTTTATTTGGAAGCTGGAGAATAATATCCATTATTTCTTGTGGTGAGATCAATGGCGTGGTGTGGCGTCTGGAGATACGGCTTAGGAAATTGTCGACTCTTTCTTCGACATGGTCAATGAAGTTGTCATTGTTTGTTCTGGGTTTTATTGAAAAGAGCTTTCTAACGAGTCAGCAAACAAGTCAACTTTGTCCTCAGTACTATAATGTAAGCCCATGGGGCCAACAATAGGATGAACATGAAAGGTTTTATTTTTAGAGATTGATTTAACTAATTTATAGAGAATCATATCATCAGGGGAAGCTTCAGTAAGTAATTCATTCCATTTATTATTTTTATGGTTTTTAAGTCTTTTTTAATATCTTTTTGCATTTTATTTAGCTGAGTTTTAAGTAGGGGATTCTTAGTAATTTGCCAAGCTTTCCTAATTCTATTTTTAGCTTTAATTTTATCCCTGATGAAGGAGGGGATAGAAAGAAGAGGTTTGTTAATGCATTTGAAGGTATAGAGCTATTAGGAAGGCCACTATTATAGCAATCGTTAAAATTTTTAATGGCATTTTCTATATCATTAGGGTTGGAAATTCTTACATTTCCCTGGGATACTTTCCCATGAGAAACTACTTGACCGTTGAAACGTCACTCGTTCCCGATGGGAAATGGGTCTTTGGTGAATACCGCCACAGATGCTACAAATATATGTATTTCTTTATTGCTTATAAACTTATATAGTTAAAAAATTAAATTATTATTTTATCTAATTCCGTTTTATAATCAATATATATTTTAATACTGTTATCAAATACGGATGAACCTTATTTTTATTTCTTCGTGCAAGATTATGCTATTTTCTTACACCTTTCCCACTTTTAATTTTTCTTTAGCGTAATAACTGTTTAATTTGTCATTAAAACGGAAATTTCTTGAATGAACTGAGATGCGAGTTTTGAGAATTATAGAAAGCAAAATTTAACATTAACTTGAAATCTTATGATTTCATGTGAATTATTTTAAAAGTGTATAAATTTATGGAAAAATACGTTACATCAGTAGCGGTCCTCTAAGCGTTTTTGCGTGCAGATTGCATGCGTAACTAAATTATAATTTAACAAAAGTAAAAGACACTTTAATAGTGAATCGAACTAAAAATTAAACAATATTTTTTAATATAAGTTTAAACAATTAACGAGAAAATTAATGTCATTGTTGTAAAAGTGTTTGTAAAAAATGCAACACCATGAAGGAATCATCACAATTACCGTGAAATCCGGCCTATAACCCTCGCCGCGATGTATAACCGGCACCCATACTTTCAAGATGCATTTTTTAATTTTCAGGTATTTCCACCGTATAACGCGCACCCTGCTTTTTAAGAAGAAATCTGAAAAATTTTAGTATACAACTTTCTTATATTTTAAAGTCATTTATTCAAGATTTTATGCCAGAATTTTGCAATAATAGTATGTTTCTAGAACCAGAACTCTTTTAGTTCATAAAGTATATAATTTCTTTTAAATAAACAGTATTTCGATATGTGTAAGGGTAAAAAAAATTTTATGCTCATCTCTTTTGTTATTTTTAAAGCTATCATTTTTATACCCGGCGAATAATGCGCACCTTATATTTCGATCTCATTTTTTGTGTTCAAATTGCGCGCTATACACCGAATTTTATGCTAAATGAAATTTAATGCACAAACGACATGTATTAGTAGAAATAAATAACGAAAATTTCAAAGCAAATAAAAAGCAATATTAAGTGTCCCAAATCAGTTTTTGGTATAACCACCACGTGCTGCAATAAGTGTTGCTATACGACGTGGCATAGAGTCAAACAGATTTTGAATGCCTGCTTGTGGAACAGAATTCAATATTGCTTGTATGCGCAGCTTAAGTTTGCCTTTTGAAGCTGCAAGACGCGGATCACGAGTGGGACACCGACCCAGCAAATCCCAGACGTTCTCAATAGGCGACATATCCGGCGAATAAGCTGACCAAGGAAGAAGTTGTATTGTTGGCTGAACAGAAGTCTCGAACAGTCTTTGCAACATGTCGGTGTGCATTACCCTGCTAAAAGATAACTCAGGGAGGCCTTTCAAGGAAGGGAACGATTTCAAGTTATAGCACTTCACGGACGTACCTGTTGCTATTCAGATTACCCTCAATTCGTAGCAAATTGGATCGTCCATGATACGAAATCACCTCAAACCATAACTCCGGGTGTTAGGCCACGATGTCGTTCGATAACGCCCTCTGGAAGGCAGCGTTCACCGGCATAATGTCTAACACGAATGCGGCCATCATGGTCCCACAAATTGAAGCGGAATTCATCTGAAAAGTCAACTTGGTGCCAATCAGCTTTCCAGGCTCTGTGCTTATGAGCCCATTGCAGACACAGCCGTCAATGGTTTGCCGTGAGTGGGATCCTGTATAAAGGCACTCTTTCAGGCAATCGACGGTGCAGCATAAGTCGACGAATTGACAAATCCGACATTAGTACACCTGTAGCAGTAGATCAACTTGCTGCCAACTGCCTGGAGGAAACTGTACGGTCATTCACCACCATGCGGAGCAGGTGTTGATCGTCGCGCACTGACGTCATCTTCCGTCATCCACTACCAGTTTTTCGAGTTGTTTGATACTCTTCGGTCCATTGCTTCTAAACTCGCATCACTGTGGAACTGTTCCGCTGCACTGGAGCTTCAATTGCACGATAAGAAAATCCTCCTTCTCAAAGGCCTATAATCTTTTCCCGTTCAAACTCTATAAGTTGTTGGAATTTCTTCTTTTCATCGTATAGGCATACTTAGGTCTCACTAAACGTTCGCCAATACAAATGATCATTAACTATTTTTAGCGTCCCGCAGCAGCCCTCTATTTATGCACTTTCAGCATTAGTTCAAAGGATACTGCTCGCGCCACGCATCCGCGGTGGCTCCGAGACTTTACTATTTTACGTAACATCCTATAATTGATATTTGCTGCAAATTTCATTAAACTCTGATGATTTCTTCAAAGTGTTGCATTTTTTACAAACAGCAGTGTATATGTAGGGCGCTTTATACCATATTTTTACACTAATTCTGAATTTTGGTATAGAACTAGTAAGGAATTATAGCAATTGATATCGAGCACTCCACGCTTTTTCTTCAATGACATTAATTTTCCCGTTTATCATTTTATTCTTATATTAAGAACTATTTTTTTTTTACTTTTTAGTTCGATTAACTATAAAAGTGTGTTTTTTAGTTTTTGAAAACTACGATTTTATTTTTCATTTTTTTTTTATTTTGGTCTACAATAAAAGCGTGTTTTTAGTTTTTAAAACTATCATTTATTCATTGATGAATTAATCTTAAGTGAGTCATTTTTTAAAAATTTGGATTGCCTTTTGGCGTCCTATCAGTGCATCGATACGGCCCGGTTTGCAATCTGTAGGATCAGCCAACGTATCCTTCTCTTTTTCACAAAAAGAACACTTTTTTATTGTTTGTTGTATTTGAATTAACCGTGAGCGTTTTCACTTTAGGGTTGTAACTTAACCTTTTTGTCGACAAATCTGGAAATGGGAAATCGTTAACCCGGATTATCCTGATCAGAACAATGGAACAAAATTATTAAATGTTGTATTGTCAATCGTGTCCTTGACAAGTGTGCAAAATTTTGAATAACTCTGATATTTTAAAATGGGTAAAATTCTAGTTCATATAGGGGAAGCTAATAAAAGCGTGTTAAAAAATAGACTATATTCTGGCTTTCTTGGCAATTTTAATTCAAAAACGCAAAAAATAGATTTTGCCAGAATTAAACCTAAAACTGAATTAATAACTGTGTGGCGTTTGATTGCTCTGATACTGAACCAGGTTTAACAGATACAATAATTTTCTAGCCTTGTAGACATTGACTTCTTTGTAAGCTTCTGCTTCGCAGAATCAACAGTTGATGAAGAAACGGGAAGTTCTCCTTTTGGAAAAGAGATTCTTCTTTTTTTTTTGTGAAAGTGTTAAATTCCAATATACCCCAGCGGTTGCAACAAATTTTAATGTTCATAGAGAAATTAGGCCCTTATTCATACTTTTATTCAGTTGAAAAAATAACGAGTAATAAAACGTATTATGGTATATAGGCCATATATTTTTCACTTACTCTTTTAACCAAATTCCTTTCAATTTAGGGACTTCGTAGCTAGTACTTCTAAAGATGTTAGAGAAAGTTCGCGACCATGCTAAATTGGTGACAAAACAGTTCAGTTTGTTGATATTTCTCTGTGTTGGCTCGTTTGTTCTTGATTTTCGTGAAGTTTCTTTACAGTGATATGAAAATGTAAAGAGAGACACAAATTATCCTTTATAGTGTACTTTATACGTAAATTAAAATAGCCATTCTGCATGTTAGTCGATAAACGCAAATACAAGATTTCTGTTGAAGAAGATAAGATGGTTGGTACTTTTCCGTTTCGCCCGTGCAGGCGATAAGGTCACCAAAGTCATACAACCAACGCCAAACGCAATATTCCCGCTGTTAACCTCTGCATTTCCAAACAAGTAGTGGTCTTTTCTTATCACAGTAACGTCTTTTTCATAATACATCAAAAATGGATGAAAAACTAATGAGAACAAATTTTTATTAATATTTTTTGTTCATATTGTGTGTTGTCGCCAATAATGCCAACTTGGTGAAATTTAAGACGGCGAAAAATACAAATTTTTGTACTTTTTTCACATAATTTTTAATGGGAACGAAATATGTGCATCAGTGAGATGTTTATATCAATTTAGTTGTTTCTCATAATACTAAAAATTTTCATAGTCAGGGTTAATTAGTAACATATTAAGCAAACAGAAGATCATTTTTTTTTTGTTTTGCTTCAATTATTAATCAAGAATATATTAATTTTGCATACATACAGATAATATCATCAGCGTAATATTTATCACTAAATAAAATCTAAAAATATATTTTCTAATTTTTTTTAACATGAATTTTAAATTGCTCCCTGTTTTCCAATTGTTACTTTTTTTAACCGTTTTCGCCTAATAATTACATAAATATATTTAAAATAGTTGTATTCGTGCATGAATAATTTTGTTGATAACTTTTCTTTCAAAAAATAATTTCTTGCGCTTTAACCCCATTTTCATCAAATTTTTATTTTGAATCATATTTTGTCACTTTTAAATTTCTTTTTTAAGTCGGATACAAAAATACAGTGGAAACTTTCTGCAAAATTTCTTAAATTCCAAGCAAAAATGTATAAGCGTGGAGCATTTTAAAATTTTTAAAAAGTGGACAATTTCACTTTTAGAAAAATGCATTTTAAGTTTTTTACGATTACCTTTAGTAATTATATATTTCATTACCTGCTTGCTGTAATTATTGTTTATGATGTATATCAGTAGCGCACACAGGAATTTTTCTAGGAGGGGCTCCAGGGTCGAAAGTCCACCATTCTTGTATCATGCACCTTGTGATTTGTCGTATTTCGGGAACAAAATAACAGTAAAACACTAATTATTGAATAAATAATTAGCATTGATTAATAAAATTACTTATTAATAACAAATACTTAATTAAATTTTACATATTATATATACATAGAATTATAATCAATCGGAAAAAACAAGGGCTTTGGAGGTGTCCGGACCCCTAGGACTCCCCCCCTTGTGTGCGCCACTGATGTATATATTTCCGAGTTATTTTATTATTTTTACTTTGAGTGCAAAATGAATACTTTGAGTTTATGATTATGATTCTTATTATTGTCTGCGTAATTTACGTCCATTTGCAATTTTGAAGATTTATCTGGTCAAAGGATAGATAAAGTACATGATTATACGAAATCTAATGCACTTATTTTCCCTAGGATTGAAAAATTATAAATTTCGATTCATTTCTGTTAATATGTTTAAATGTATTCCCGACTACGTTTGAGACCTATTTTTTAAATTTTCTAAAAATCCCTGAAATTTTTATATTTTTAATTTAATTTGTATGCACTATAATTACAAATACAGTTAGAAATAATGTACATACATAACAATTTACAAAAACTTTAAATTTTGAAAAAATTTTAATTAAATTATGAAATTTTTCAAATGCTCTATTTTAAAAATAATTTATATTTTAAAAAAAATTGCTGCAGCACATTTTATAAACATATTTCTAGAGGTCGGACTACAAGTTTTAAATTATTTCTTTTAAATCAAAAGTTATAGCTAATCGAAGCTACAAACTATGAATTTCGTTCATATTTTCGATACTTTTATAAAGCAATCCAACTATAAAATCACTAAAATTGTTCGATTTCTTCTCTTGTTGTACAACCTCTAGATAATACTATTAATGACATTTGTGTAAAATTTTATACAAGTTTCTCTATTGGTTATTTAGATATCACATTTGAAATACCTAGAAATTTAAAAAAAAAAGTTTTGAGAAAAATGAATTTAAACTTTATAAATGCAATTTCAAAATAAAATATGACAAGTATATTACTAAAACTCTACTGATTTATATTTAACACTTCCACTCTTCGGTATTTTGTTAAATTTCCTCTATCTTTGCCCCCCTCCCTTTTTTTTCTGGCTGATTTTCAAAAAGGCAAAGAATGTTTTTTCGAGTCCCTGACACGAATGATGTCAACAAATCTCTTATCACGAATCAGAATTTTTTATTTACATTCAAAACTGTTTTTACCATGTTACTGAAAAAGTATTAAGGAGATACTGTTTAAAACAATAAAATTATTGTGCCGGTCCATTCTCCGATTTATTGAGGGGTCGCGTGAGTCTAGTGCAGGGGTGGCGAACCTTTATGGATCAACGAGCCATTTTTTTCTAAAGTGTTTAATGAGGTACAAACGTGACGTCAAATAATTTGAACTTGTGATTATTGGGAAAATAATAAAACTAAATACTAAGAGCTCAAAACTCTATTGACTATGAAAAAATACCTTTTGCACTGTAGAGTTGTAAATGTTTTAGTTATACGTGTAATTCAAAAAATATCAAAGTAACATTAGTGTGAGTTTTGTTGTTGCAGATTGGATGACAAAGAACATATTAGGATTGTAAGATATTGCTTTTAGTAGAATGCATGCTCAATTGGATTCATCTGCAATTGACTTTTAAGCAATTAATTATTTTTGCTGTGGTTTACTTTTTTGACAAGAGTATTTGTGATTTGTTTCAAAATGCCGTTTTACATACGATGTTCTGCATACCACTATTCCAGAACATAAAATCCATACCGCTTGTCGTCTTTACCAATAATGCCATAGTTCTAGGTTCATCAAATTTGAAATTCTCCGTTCAACTTACTATCTTGCCCTTTTTATTCTTTTTGCTGAACTAGACATGTTAAGTAACACTTAAAAGTCGTAAATGTAACACAAATAAACTTTAAAATACAGTTGGGTCAATGAAATTGATTATGCTATGCATAGACGAACTTTGCATCCTAAGCAATTGCAGTCAATGAAGTAACTATGATAAGAAAATAACAAACGTGGGTGCTCCTCGCCGTTCCTCTACCGATCACTCGTGTTTATTCGTAATACTTTGTTATTTTGAAATAAAATGCAAACCCCTTTTATCGCTGGCGTGCCCAAAACATTGTGTCGCGTGCCATGAATGCCCCGCGTGCCAGTGGTTCGCCATCCCTGGTCTAGTGATTAGGTGACGAAGTCAGAGTCTGGCGTGTCTCGAGTTCGAGTCTAAGTGCCACTCAAGACTCGCTGTGTAGAGATCCCACTATGGATGAAATAAGTTCCAAGCACGCAGAAATATCCACTTAAGCGGTAACATGAAATCACGTCCACCTCTCATGTATACCTTCCATTACACCCGATTCTTATTTCAACTTTATTCAATTCCTACTATTAGCTAACACTCTCTATAGATTTATTTATCTTGGTGGAATTTTTTTTTGTTAATAAAATACATTTTAAAACGGTCCATTGATCTGAAAATTTATATACCTGATTACTTTGGATGACAGTACAATAATTTGATTATAATTAATAAAAACTAATTGATTAAAACGAATTATTTAAAGAATTACAAATACAGCCACGTTGGCATCATTTTTCACGAGTTATTAACCCTTTTGGAAACCTGTGTCAAATCTTGAAAAAGTTTTTTTCTCACGTCTTAAGGCATTCAGTTGAACTGAAACCTTATAGACACGATGGTTTTGGATGACAATCCGATACTTTAATGATAATAAAAATGAATGAGCACTTAATGTTGTGATTCTGTCCTATGTATATACATATTTATATTAATTATGTATATTTAATACAAAGTAGCTAAAATGAAAAAATTTCTTTGTTGATCTAAGTAGGAATTGACTAAAAAATTTTTTTACTTGTTTTTCAGTAGCTGGTGCACCCGTTCCTTCGCATGAGTGAACTGAAAAACAAAACAATCGAGACTGAAGTTAAACGAAATTTGTTTATGTGTTAAATTTAAGTGATTCTCAAATTAAACAATAAAGGGTTTTTTATAACATATCTCCGCTCTCTGAACCAAATATCAGATTTGCCAAATTTGAAATATGTAGGTCTAAAAGTTTAAAAAAGGGATTGTTTTTATCTATAATGCACCTGTAACACCAAATGCGGATTGATTTTTGAAAACCCACTTCTTATCAGATCTCTGCCTAGTAAAAGTTATATGGTTTCAGGATTATAGTTTTAGTTATTCAGAGAAGAGATTTTTTTATTTATATAAAATGCTCTCGCAGCCTCTCTTGGATGTGAATTTTCTCCCTTTGAGGAATATCCGTTAAAGAAACATGGCTGCCAATTTTCAAGTATGTAATTATAATAGTCCAAAAACGGGAATAAATTTATCTCTAACACCCCTTAAGCCCTTCTAATGCCACTTGAAGGTAAATTTTCATGAAACCCATTTCGTAGCAAATCTCTACTCCATGAAAGAAGTCTGCATGTTAAATTTCAAGACTGTAAGTCTAATAATTTAAAAACAGGAAATAATTATCGATATCGCCCCTTAATTCCCCACGACGTCATGATTTTACTAACCCAGAAACCTTTGCAGGCATGTGCCCAACCATTCTCCAAAGTTTCTTCACAATCGGATGAACGGCTTAGGACGGTATAAACGACGCACACACACAAACATTCATTTTTATTTATATATAGATATAAGCCTTTAATTTCCGAAATCACGCTGTTTTCTGTACATTTTGTCGACATACTTTCTTACTCAATTGTTATAAGAAACATTGCAAGAAACTAAAAATGAGAAATATCATTCAATTTTAGAATTTCAAACACGATTTATCTACCAAATAAATTGTTATTCTATGGACAATGCCAAACATATTCATGTTAGTATTGCTACATTAATTTAGGTTTTATTCTCAAGAATTCAAAACACATCAGTTCTTTTCAGGAAAAAATACCACTTTTCCAAAATATGTGCGAAAGAAATATGGTTTTCGAAATATACAAAAAATAACTTTTCCTGCCATTTATCTGTTTTCAAATTAGCTTCGAAATTTTGTATTCCTTTATGTTTCAGAAATATTTCATAAATATTAACTCTAAAAATGCCAGCTTGCGTTTGAAAAACAGCTCTCCTTAGAATTTTTGACTAATCTGTGGTGTAAAAGTTGAACTCTCTAACAATAGTAAATTTAATAAATTTTTTCGTGTGACATCAACTTCCTGCGTTTTCTTAGAAATTTCTTGATGGCAATTTCTCTTACCAGTGACTTACTAAAAATTTCTATCTTTTACTGGTATATTTTGATAGTTATTTTCAATACGCAATTTTCCCTAACTATCATTATTAGAAAAATATTTTCTCATTAATTTCTTTAATTTTCTTTCCATTCAGCGTTTCAAAATTCACAAGTTTCTGCAATCTTTTGGAGAAAGGCGTTAGTTGATGGATCAGAAACTTTTGTAATGGAACTGAAGATGATATTGAGTTTGGTGAAAGAGAAAAACTCATATTTTAATGTGTTGTTGATTGTAAGGAAATATTTTTGGTACTTTTCCTTTTCTCAGGCGTGAATCACACCAAGCAGGTTTATTGGTGACAAGAAATACAAAAATGTTATAAATGTTCATTCCTATTGTTTTTTCATCTATTTTTGATATATTATGAAAAAAACGTTACTGATTAGAAAAAATGGTGATTTGTTTTGTAAATGTGGTGTAAAAGGTTACCAATGGGAATATTTCATTTGGCGTCCAATATATCATTTTTGCCGACTATATAGCTTGTGCCTGCGAAACGGAAAAGTACAATTTTCTTATATGACGAGTTTTACCCCTGAATCAACTTATTCTTGTATCAATGAGAAATAGTACTGTTACTACACATGCACACACAGAAATAGTTTAAAGTTTTTAACTTTTATTATTGTAGACTTTGCTTGAATTTGAATAATTAAACTCGAATTAGACATGAAAATGAAAGTCAGTAAAAAACCGTCACTTGTCAAGCTCCTTTCTATCGACCAAAGAAAATTTCAAACTTTTATTAATTTTAACATTTGAAAAAAACTGTAAACTTCCAATTAAAGTCACCCTTGGCACTCGCAATTTGTAGCTATATTCTGGCTTTTGTTGAACCTGGTCTGGCTATGTGAATCAATTCCATTGTTCTGCATTGTTTTAATTAATTCAAATTCCGAGCTCCCGATTGTTTGGCCATTCGCCCCCTTTCTGCTACACACAATCTTCATTGGTATATTATCAAATGTCTAAGTCGTTACAAGGGATCAGTAATTTAAGTTTTTCTTAAATTGAACTTCCATTGTTTGGAAACTAGTCACTTTAGTATATTGCAATATTATCGGTATTGAACAAATTTCTTATTGTTGTATTTTTCCCTCTCAAACCTTCAGTTATTCTCTGTTCTTTTCTATAATTTTTTTCTTGTTATAGTGTAGTTTCTTCTAATCTGCGTATAATTAATTTAACTTCCATTGCTGTCTGACATTTTGGTTTTACAAAGAACAAGTAATATAAAAAAAAAATTTAATTCAATTCCTACTTAGTTCAGCAAAGAAAATTTTTATTTTAGCTACTTTTTATTAAATAGTTACAATTAATATAAATATGTATATATATATATATATATAGGATAGAATCACAGCATTAAGTGGTAATTCATTTTTATTCATTATCATTAAAGTATCATATTGTCATCCAAAACAATCGTATATATCAGGGGTGACCAAACTTTTGGGATCCGGGGTCTACTCCACATTTAAAAAATCGAAGGTGGTCTACCAATGGTAGAGCTAAATTAACGTAACGTCATGATTATATACTTATTTTCGGTAACAAGAAAAAATGGCAAATTATCTAATTTTTCTAAAAAAACTTTATATTAATATTTACAAAATAAAAAATTACTGACGAAAATAATTAAAGTATTCTCATACATCAAAAATTGACCATCTTATTCACTTCATTTAGTGAAATTTGGCACTGTATATCTGCGACAAGTTTATCATATTGTGGCTGGTAGGAGCTTATTGCAATGCGTAAACACGAAATTAAATGTTCATCTGCTAAACGTGACCGATGTTTGGTTTTTATTGCGTTCAGGGTTGAAAAAGCAGATTCGCAAAGATACGTCGCGATCCAAAGTATGATTTCAAATACAAAATTATTTTGTAAATATTTGGAAACGTTTCCTCAGAAATTAATTTCTAAAAATCAGTATCGCTAGATGCTCTGGATTTAAGAAATATATCGCATCTTAATTTCATAATTTCTTCCTCGACCGTGACTGATGTGGTACCTATTAAATGTCCTTTTTTTTAGATACTCCATCAATGTTAACATTTTCATTAATTGGAAATATCATAAAATTGAGTATTTCATCCAACCTAATTAAGTCAGCGAATCTTCTTTCAAATTCTTCAAAAAAAAACATCTAAGTGTTCGGCGAAATCTTCGAAGTCTCGTTTGGATTATGGATGCACTCTTCCTCCATGTTTTTGAAGTTTCTCAATTCATGTTTTCTTAATTGAGACGCGTTCCTTTTTACCGTTTCTTTGAAAGTTTTAATCGCGCTCGTCATGTCTGTTAAACATTTATTCTTTCCTTGTAGGTTTAGGTTTAAGTCGTTAAATTTTGCAGTGATATCGCAGAGAAAAGCTAGTTTCATGAGCCATTTCTCATCTTCCAATTCAGTAATGTGCTCTCCTTTCATTTGTAGAAAATCTTTTATTTCTGGTAACAGAATACGAAATCTTTTTAAAAAAAAAGCACCACGGCTTAGCCACTTCACTTCTGTGTGCAATAAGAGATCTCTGTACTCTGATTCAGGTTCTTCCAAAAGCCCCCGAAATTGTCGTCTCTGAAGACTTCTTGAACGAATTGAATTGACGATTTTTAAAGCTATTTGCATTATATCATTAGACTTTAGTATTTTTGAACACAATCCATGTTGATGGATAATGCAATGATATCTGGTAAAACTGGGAATTTCCTCATCATTACTGCACAAGGCAATAAAACCAATTCGATTCCCGACCATTGCTGGAGGTCCATCTGTTGTAATAGAGACCAATTTATATATTGGAAATCCAGTCTTATCAATAAAGTTTTTAAATGAATTGTAGATATATTGGCCTCTCGTTTCTCCTTTAAATGGAATTATAGTTAATAACTTTACTTTTGAAGTCATATCTTCGAAAACCATTCTCACAAAAGTGCGTAACTGTGCAATGTCACTAATATCCGTAGATTCATCAAATTGAAGTGATAAGAACTTACAAGCTTTTAAATTGTCATTTAATAAATCCTCCAAATTATTATTCATAGCTTCAGTCCGTAGCATCACAATGTTACGTGACAAATAAGTATTATTTATTGACGATATTATTTCAGATTTGTTTTTAAAATCATGGAAAAGCACTTCTCCCGTTTTACAGAAAGCTTCTTTTAATAATTCTCCATCTTCGAATGGTTTTTTTTCGCTTAATCAAAAAACTTCTGTAATTTTAAACGACACCAATGTTACTGCTTTAGCTTTGGTGCCTGGTCTCGTAAATAACGATTGCTGTAAATGTAAATTCGACTTTAATTCATGCACTTTAACTTTTCGAAGTTCACAGCCGATTAGAAAGTCTGTAGCGTATTTTAAGTGCATGGTTTTAAAATGTCTTTCGACGTTTGCTTTTTTCGGTAGTGCCACACTTGAGTTACATATGAGACAAACACATTTCTCCTTCCTCATAACAAAAAAGAAATCATCTTCCCACTCATTGTGATAGTGGTACGTTTTACTTCTCTTAACACTGGTACCTGGCTGAGTCATTTTGGAAGGGTTGTTGAAACCACAAATTATCGTATCAGTGCGGTAGGAAGCGAGCGACCTGCAACGTAAGACGATTAACTGAGAACTGAAACTAAACGGGCGGGTGTGACGGGTAGACTAGTCCAGTGCTCCTCAACCTTTTTATCGCTGCGGACCGGTCAACATTTGTTAATGTTACCGTGGCCCGCTGAGGGGGAGGATATTGATTGTTTATATTTTAGACTAATTGATTTAATACTATTAATTTAATTGTATTTAATCGTGACTTCTGAATAAAATATAGCAACACCAAAAAATGAATATAAAGTGATTTAACAAGGAATATTAAATGATTTTCATAAAAAGTAGCCCAACCTAAGAAAAACATACCACAGTAAATAAAAGAGAAATAATTTAATGTTTCTTGTGCGGACCGGTAGTATTTGATCCAAGGAACGGTACCGGTCCACGGATTGGGGGTTGCGGAAGACTGGACTAGTCGACTCGCCGCGTCGCTATCATCGCGCCGCCTACTGGATATAATCTAAGCGTCCCACTTTGTCAAGTTGTTTCTATTTAATTCTCCACTGTAAAACGACAAATTCATTGTATTACTTTGCACAGTTTGTTTTAGGTTTTAAAGCGTAAACTGTAGTAAATTTTTATTTTAAATAATTCATTAATTCTATGTCATAAGTCATAAATTAAATTGTTAATATCGGAGGTCATTATCGGGGGATGGTCTCGCGGACTACCTAAAATGTCTTCGCGGTCGACGTCTTGGCCACCCCTGGTATATATATAAAACATAAGTTCAACTGAATGCTTTAAAACGTGAGAGAAAACCTTTTCAAGTTTTGACACAAGCCACTAACAGGGCTGTATTTGTAATTCTTTGAACAATTCGTTTTAATCAATTAATTTTTATTATTTATAGTTAAATTAATCGTGTATAGAAAATTTCAGCTCAATGGAGCGCTTTAAAATGTATTTTATTAATGTTTTTAAAATTCCACCGAGATAAATAAATAAATAAATAGAGATTATGATCTAATAGCAGGAATTAAAAAAGTAGACAATTTTGTTTTCCCTCTTTTTGTTTTTAATTAATTAATCGCTATGTTTCTGGGTTGTCGGTAATCTATTCTATTTGCTATCAAAATGAATAATTTCAAGCATAGTATCAATAATTTATTTTCTTTCTCGGAATAAATGATGATGCCATTGATTCTGGTAACTACTATCATTAGATGTTTACAATTAATTCAAAAAATGCTTATTAAAAAACAAATAATTCTTAATTTATTTTCTTAAAAAATTCTTTACATGTGCATAATTTCTTTCATCCTTTTGAAAATTGTGATTTTTTTTCTAATATGAAAAATCTGGAATCATGAAAAATCCAAAAATGCAATGTGCAGCATGTTTATGAACTTTTTAATTTGCTTTGGAAAATATGAAAACAACATTAGTTGGAGAGGATTAAATAAACATAAGAAACATCATAATAAATATAAGATAAAACATATTTCACACAAAAAAAATTATGTCTATAGTGCATAAATTCTTAGTGACGATTGCCTTTTCTCGATGCATAGAGTGAGAAAACCATTATTTGGAATTATCAGGTATATTACATCTAATTGGCCTTCATGTCTTCATATGACAAAATGTGAAATTTCGGGAAAATAAGCCATTGACTTCAGCGTTATCTTCTTCATTTGACTAGTCTAATGCGTTGAAAAAAACATTTTTGTAGTCTAATTTGAAAATATACGTAACTATAAATGATAATAATGTTATACTCTGTTAATACTATGAAAAATTAATCCATATGAATAATTAGTTATTTTTAAAATCTATCAATTATGTTTATCAGAGGTCTGAAACCTATGGAAAGCGGGCCACATGTGGCACTTGGTACAATTATCAGTGGCACTCTGCACTACTCTACAAATTTGTCAATTTTTGAGAGGATGGAAATTGATATATTTGTTATGGACCTTATATGAAAATTATCTTCAGAATTCCCGCGGTCACTCGCGCCTGTTTTTGCTACCGTCGTTACTCGCGGGGTGTAGAGAACACCCCAAACTTTTAACACGTTTTTTTAAATATGAAAATTTTTTAAGTCAATTATGATATATATTTATGAAGTACAAGATGTTTTTTGTATTAAACAAATAAAATTATTAAATTTATTGCATACAAATGAGACTAACATTAATTTAAAGTAAACCTACAAAATTTTCATTTTAAAGTACACAACTTTATATTTTTACATAAACCACAAGTAAAACGTATATGCAGTAATTATTTACCTTTATAATTAATGATAAGGATAGTAAAATGTAGAAAAATAAAATTTTAATCATTTTCCAAACATTCAGAGAAGACTGTATTCATATGCTTTAAGCACATATTTTTCTTACATTGAAGACAAAGAAAAGTAATTTTTACATCTTTTACCCGTAGACAAACAGTGCAACACCCCTTTTTTGGTGGATTAATGCATTTTTAATACCTTCTGTGTCAGTAAAGCTTCGCGTTTTTAATTAAGGTTTGGGAGTTCCGATCTCATATCCCACTGTGGCTGCACAAGATCCATTCTAATCTCCCCTGATAATCTTAAACGTCTCATTTTCTTTTCAGAAAGAACCGAATGATTGACAATGGAAGCATTAATTCTTGCAGTATTAAGTAGATGATAAAATATTCGCAATGGCCAACGGTAACATATTCGCGATACATCATAAATACTACACATTTCATCAGTGATATCAATATCGCCTGTATTATAAAAATTTACAATTTCAAGTTTCATCTCTCCAAGTTTGGTTCTGAAATTACGCAGTCACCGAATTCACTTAGTTCATCTTGACAATCTGTTGATACAGTATCTTATAGACGACGAAATCACTGTTTCTCCCTTTCCCATGAAGTTTTTGTCCTAATTTCTGGGAAATACTTTGAAAAAAAAATTTTAAAAATTATATTTTACAATTATTTTACAGAATTATATAATTTTTATGCTACAATTATTGAAATTTTAAATAAAATATGCATGCATATTAATATATTTGGAAAAAAAATGTAAACGGAAAAAGTAAAACGTACTCTGTTTTAGATGTTTCGAATACGAAAAATATAACTCAATCACTCGCGGGGTGTTCTCAGCACCCCAGATATACTTTTGAAGGGCGTTACATTCCAATCGTTCTAGCGAGATTGATTACATCAGGCCTGAAGGTTCAATGACCTAAAATGTGCAGCTACAGAAAAAATCGTGGTTCTGCGCATTCTGTTTAGTATCCTAGGAGGCTTTTCTTGTTGCTGGGGTGTACAGAACACCCCGCGCGAGTGATCGCGGGTTAGCGGAATTATGAAAAAAATCTGAATGATAGATCTAAAAGATAAATTTACAACTATTTTGTGAATTATTGAATGTCATTGCTGGAGAGATTTAATTGTTTAAAGAGAGAAAATTACATGTACTCTACTTTCCGCTTATGGTTCTACATATCTAAGCCAAAAATCTTTCCTCAAACGTGAAATGTTTCGAGTTCTCAAAGAAATTTTTTAACAGCGGAATGCTCAGAATCGTGTAAAATTGAAACTCAAACATTACACCCATGACTGAGTGACTGTTCAGTGGCAACGGTATACCTCTGATTTTGCGATACGAAAGTACCTTGAAAACCTAACACAATTAATCTTAAAATAAGTAAATTTTTGCTGTGATTTGTTGCTGCTCATTCCACCTGTCTGACGTTGTCAGATCGAGGCCCACGAAATTCCTCGTGGGAAAGGGGCCTGTCATTGGCCTTAGCCTCGAGCACCCTACAGGTGAGAGCACGATTTAGCTCGGAAAAAGTCCCGAAGGGACGACAGAGCTTTACGATAAATGGCGACACTACCTATCTCCACTTTCAAAATTAAGGCAGGGAACTGGAGGGGAGGCAAATATTCTCCATTCCCTTGCACTCGTGGTAACAGCTGCGATCGCCCACAAGATTTTCGGACCCACTGATTTAACGAATACGTACTCCGTGTGTATTTGGTGGCCTCGGGCATCGAACCCAGACCTTCCTGTCCATGCTCTAACCACTAGGCTACCCACGGTCCCTGATGTACTTTGTAAACAGCATATAGATGTGTGGTTTAATAAAAAGGAAGAAAAAAAAAAGAAGCAATGCGTAGCTGATCCGTCTCATTTAAGACACACAACAAACCCAACGAAGATAAACAAATGCTCTAACAGACGCTTCATATTTTATATTTGGGTTTTTCGTTCTTGGGTTTTATATTAATTTAAAAATAATTTTTTTAAAAAAATTAAATTTTGTTTATATTATTTTGATCAGGGATTGAATTAATGTTACAACTAAAACTCAGAAAAATAACACACATTCTGGAATAGTAATTCACCCTTTATTAAATTTATTTTCCTTAGAAACAAGTAAAGCAGATAAAATAATTACTGAAGAGAAAAAAATTCTGATATTTTCTGATAAATTTGCGGATAATTATGTTAAAAAAATATCAGCTCGAACTGAATCAAAATCAATTGTGTGATTAATTTTACTTTTCATCAACGTCAAACTAGGTAGCCTATAAAAAAGACACTTTGGTACAGGGAATTTGTAAATTCTTGTTTCTTCTAAATAATTAAATTATAAGGAAATGGAATATTTTGGTGAGTTTTCAAAATCTAGAATATAATCATATATTCATTCCTACTTTTTGTGACTATATTTAGAACATGACCACACCATTGAAAAAGATTAAAAGCTTCATACAACGGTGACCCATAAAGAACCGGAATTTATTTTGTTATTTTTTATTTTGCGTTTTTTATCGAATACATTAGTCTCCTTTAAAGTATTCTCCATGTCCCAACACTTTTTTGCCACTGCTCAAAACAGTTTTGGAATTCTTGAGGCTGGATACTTTTCAAAGTCATGAGCGTGATTCCTTTGAATTCATCACATCACAGAATCGCTTTCCTTTCAGATTCCTCTTCATCCGAGGTGACCGCGGTAGCCTAGTGGTCAAGGTAACGGACTCGTGACTAGCGTGTCATGAGTGTGGGCTTAGTAACTGAAGACCCGCCGTGTAGGGGAGAGGTACACGTTAAATCTGTTGAAGCTTAAACATCCTACCTTTGATGTGATGTGGAACTGAGGAAAGGGGATTTAAGCTCAGGTGTTGTCCTCGTCACTTGACCATGGTTCAAAATTATGAGGTCCGTCTCCCCAAAAGCCGTCGAATAGCTGAAAAGTGCGATGTTGATATTTACTCACTCACTCACTGCCGTTGTCCGCGGAAATAAAATCAGTCCTTCAGAGCCACATTGGGTGAGTAGGGTGGATGAAGCACAAGCCCCACATCGTTGTTTGTCAAAAATTGTCGGACCATGAAAGCTGTTTGTACAGGAGTATTGTCATGGTGAAGCAAATAGTTTCAATCTCTCTTCATTTCAGGACTTTCCGAGCATTTCAATGGGTGTTGGATGCAGTTTTCTCTAACATGAACAAAATTTTACACAGTTGAAACAGGAAAACACACAACAGAAAATCCCAAGCAATCTTTTTAACTCAAACTAACGCTAGCTCACCAACAGTTACTAGAGACCTCCAACTAACACCAACTATGAGCATACTCGTAACTACAAAGCATGTGTGCGGTTCCGATTATTTTGGGGCCCTTCCTCGTACATTAAAGGCTAAATGATAAATTAATTCGAGTTACATTGACTCAAAAAAAAGAAAAAGATCTAAGCGAGGGCATGCATCTGGATGATACGTACCAGCAGTATACAGTGTTTAGATAAGTACTAGGATATAAAAAAAGTGCTAAAAAAAGAATTGAGTAGACATTGAATGAATATGATAAAAAAAACACTTTGGTCGTTAATATTTTTCTGGTATTTACTTACAAACAACATAAATGGACCAACTACATACCTTTTACGAATTGTAATGGAAAATACTATAATTGCAATAAATAATTTAAATGTTAAACCCAAAAATCTCGGAAGAATAATGTTTCTTTCATTTTAATATTCAATTTAACCTCTTCAGGGACATTTTTTTATGGCGAAAAAAAATGGCTTTTTTTTTTTTCGTTTACAATTTAGTCATCTTATATTAATAGAAATTCAAAAAGCAAGAGGGCAAAAGGGACAAAATAACACTTAACAAGAGAAAGTAACATCTACGTTTGTGTCCGTAGAATGTTAATGGCAATTTATGAGCGAAATGATTCCATACGGGGTAAGGCGTGGGAGCCCCCAGTTTTTAAAATTCAATAAAACACACTACATGTTTCATTTAAATTTATTGTTATTTTCCGCCTACCACACAACATTGGAACTTTTAATTTACGTAGCTTTAAATACAGTGTCTGTTTAAATGTCACCCACCATTATCAATACACTGATGCTGTCGATTTCGAAAACTTTGACTCGTCTTTTCAACCATATCAACCGGGATATTGTCAATTTTGGCTCTGATGTTGTTCTGTAGGTCCTACAGGGTCTTGAAGCTATCTTTGTAAACCTGGGACTTGAGAAAAGCCCACAAGAAGCAATCAGGAGGGGATAAATCAGGTGAGCGTGCCGGCTTGTTTACGTCCCGTAGCAGGGAGATCTGTCATTTGGGGAAAGCTGCTCTGAAAACACCCATGGAAACGCTGGAGGTTTGGGTTGTGGCCCCATCTTATTGTAAGCACACGCTGTCAAGTTTCCTTTCTCTTTGGGGGTCATAGTCACCTTCCAATATGAACTGACACACGAACATTATCAGGTATTCTAAAAGTCTCCGGTCCTTTCCTTTCTTTCGAGACATTACCCGTTGCTCGGAAGGCATCTCTCTACATTAAAACACATTTCCAATCAGAAACACGACCTCGTGGAAGAAATATCGAAGTGATGACGAAAGGTACATTGCAAGGCAATCACCGATCAACCGTTACAGAAATACCCCTCCAAGGCAAAAGCGCGCTGTTGGCTCGACCCCAACATGTTTGAGACTGAGTCGGCCTGAACACAACTATCCCACTGCACCCTTCCACCGAATACCTCCTCAGCCGCTCCCCTCCCTACGAACATCACTGCAACATGTTCAAAATAGGAAGTTCCCGCACTCCACCCTGCACGTTCTGGGCATACAGTATCTTCAAATTTTTCACAAATGTAAAGGCCGTGTCACACGTACATTTTTCGTACAACCTTTTCGCCTAATCTGAGGGTGATGGATTGCCGTAGACAAAACGAGATGCTCTGACGTCAGCCGCACTCTATATCCACATTGAAAAATTACTCGCCGATTTTTCTGCTTTGGAAAACGAATACCCAAAATTATTTATTTTATTTCGCTCGCGCTTTTGTTGATGAGCGTAAACAGAAATGGAGCCCCATTCTGTTTAAAATGTTATACGCCGTTAGAATGTTATAGACCATTAAGATATTATACGCAATATCTGATGCTTTTGATGAGACAGAAGCCGCCATCTTGTTTATGACGTAGGATGCCGAAGAATCTCATTGACTGGAATTTCAAGCAACTTTTATTTGTAACAACTTTTTTTCCAGTGAACTGAAAAAGTTGTTCGGAGCCTTTGTTATGGCAACTAGGTAGAAATTGTTCGAAATTGGCTGGAAAATTGCTTGAAACGTCTACTGGGATAAGGCCTTAACGAGTTTGTCTTACACAATTTTTATTGTGATATCTTGGAGGATTTTTCAGTTTCTTTTTTTCAATTCCTACTATTAACTCACTCTCTCTATATATATATTTATATATTCATTTATCTTGTTCAAATTTTCAATCGTTAATAAAATACTTTCCATTCAAGTTCAAAGAAATTTTTTAAACTTGTAGTGGATGACACTTGATGTTAATACAGTTTTTACAAATATTAATTAATTAAATTTAATTAATTATCGGTTTTTGACGCAAACTTAGATTTGTTTTTATTGTTGCAACAATGTAACTGTTAAAACAAAGGCAAAAGAGCTGGCGTCGAAAATCTGTTTTTCAGCCAAATCGGGTGTGCATTGTTACAACAATGCAAACAAATCATGCTTTTTTTCAATTCCTACTATTAGTTCACTCTCTCCTTATATATATATATATATATATATATATATATATTGTTCAAATTTTCAATAATAAAATACTTTTTATTCATCCATTCAAAGTAGCAATTGACTTAAAATTATTTTTTTTTTATTATTTGTTTAGGGTTATAACCTACCATCTAGTCTTATTTCATGAACAACTTTCTTCTAGCTTTTGGACTTTTTAGGAGTTTATTCACATACAGAATTTATCGGGCGATGTTATTGAACACTTTCATCAGAATCCGCTTGTTCTTCCGCAATTCTAAAGGTCTGTATTAGTCACTTTCACTTTCCGTATCAGATAATATCTCCAATGTCTGAATTGTCGTTTTTTTTTTTTTTCTAATAATTTCGCTAACTTTCTTTTTTCCATTTTCGTTGCAACTTCGGCAGTTTTCATTATCCAATTACGCAAAATATTAAACTATTTTTCGAACAAAATTGCTTCGTTCATTAATTTGTTGTTGATTTAACTTACGAGGAATTCAATACGAGTTGTTTAATAATAAAAACGAGTGTCCGATTTCAAAACTACGCTGAAACAGCAACAAGAAACTCAGACTGTCTGGAAACTTTGTTGTGTGGGTGTCGAAAATTTATTTACAAAGAAAAATTGTTTTCATTCTTTTGTTGGAATGATGTTTTTATTTCCTTAATAAATTATTTGTCGAAACAAAATATTTCTTTGATTACGAACAAAGTATAATATTGGATTTCTTTTTTTTTAATAATTCCTCTCCAAAACTAATTGCTGCCTCGAGTATAATATTAAGTTTATTTGGCAAAATTGAATATTTTCCCAATTATTTTACGAAAAAATAAAATGAATAGTGTGACAATTTCGCTGTAGTCTTTGGTAGAAACAGACATGTTTATTCAATAACGATCGGCCTTGATATTTAACCCATTTATTCAATTTTTGAACAATTAGTATCAAAATTAAATAAATGTGTACAACTTTTTAACTTAACAGAAGTTTAACTAATAAAGGTTATATAATAATAGGATGCGTATACTAAGTAAGGTACGTTCTCGGTACCGTTTCGTTCTACCGCAACTGCAGCGGTAGTATCGGAGCGCACGTGTCTTTGGTTGATTGCCATTCCAGTGACACCATTACAGCCAGACTGTGTTGTTTTTTCCCGTGTTTGGGAGCATTTAGAGTGTTTAAGACGATTGCCGATCCCGCCGACTGTGAAGTGCGTTCTGTAATCGTTTTCTTAAGTCAAAGAATGTTAAGCTAGTTGAAATTCATGGTCCACATTGTGCGCGATGCGTTTACTGGTGTTTGGGGGTTAGAAGAAAGATCAGCCATAATCAGAACACAAATTTTGATTTATTGTTTCCCCACTTTAATTAACAATCCAGGGTAGGAAATGCATAGGAACAATTATACGGCAAAACATATACTTAATATTGGAGTATGATTTAATTCACTTACTCTTGGAACACTTTGGACGTCAATAGTCCAATTCACCGTAATTCCCTTCTTAATTGTATGACCTCCGGTCGTTATTAATCTATCTTATTGACTAACCGTCACTCTTTGATCATTCAGAAATGACTCGTCGACTAACTCCCAATTACTATCCACTAACTTGGCGTATCTAGGACGAGGTACACACGTCGGCCGGTGTGTGTACCCCAGTGGCCAGGCAGCGTCGGTCCACGTAGGGTTGCTCCGCGTCGGGTCGTCCCTGTAATGGACGAGACACACTAGCAATGCTCGGCTCGAGGGGACGTGCGGCCGAGTGCTGGGGGCGTAGAGAATAGCACTTCGACACGGGTCGCTGAGCGGAGAGGACTCACCACTCTCGACCTCGCCATTGACGTATCGGGATGGGGACCGCCCCTTCTCGTGCATTAGGTGGAAGC
Source organism: Trichonephila inaurata madagascariensis (assembly GCA_019973955.1). Lineage (NCBI taxonomy): Eukaryota > Metazoa > Arthropoda > Arachnida > Araneae > Nephilidae > Trichonephila > Trichonephila inaurata. Next base: position 858,035 of record BMAV01017721.1, on the reverse strand, counting down.
ACTCCGACCGCTCGGCAGAGCACCGGCCTAGGATGGTCGTACTGTGTGACGACCGGAACGGCGTGCATACCGCACCATGGAATACCGACATCTGACGGTCGGTGTGGTCTTGGTAGTGAATTCTGGTGACAGAATTGTCGTGTCTTCCGCACGGTGCCTGCCAGACGTCGGCATCGACGCCTCACGCCAATGCGGTCATCCCGAGGGGAGTTGTGGTCGACCACAAGGCGCGTTCGGACCTGGGGTTTTTTTGGAGTGTGGGTCGTGTGCTGAAGTAGTTAGGGAGGTTGCCGAGCCTTGTTCCGGTGTACTCTAAAAAAATCACAAGTCCTACAGTCGGCTTCTATAGTATGGACTCGTTCAGCCTCACTCCTGCTATCACCAGGACTTCTCTCAAGTCTTGGTTAATTTAATTTTTTTTTCAGTGGGTTATTCACCCATCCCCGGATGACTCGAGTGACCGACCTTTGAACCAAGGTCAAGTGACGTTAGAGTTTTAGAAATAAAAGCTTTGTGATGAAGTGAGCTTTGAACCCAGGTCGAGTGACAAGGACTCGGCTTAGAAATGTGTGCTGTAAAAAATAGATTCCTTTGTTTTGATTCGATTCACATGTATTTTTGTTGACTGGGCAGTTGGTGTAATCTTGACAGGTTTTCATTTACAATTTCTTTGTAACAACCTAATCAATCATTCTAATCACTTGATAGGTCAGAATCTTTGTAATGACCATTATTCTTATGACTTTACAGGTGTAGTCAGTTTGAATTAACCTAATCAATCATTCTTCTTGACAGGTGTGGAATGGAGTGGATATATATCAAAAGTCTTTCATTTAGAATGGAATTTCATTGCAATGACCTAATCAACCCTTCTTGACAGGTTTCATTTAAGATGGATTCTTAGAATCAATCTAATCACAATTATTCTTATCATTTGACAAGTGCATTTGAATGGAATTATAACTTAAAACGGGTATTTTTACCCTTAGAATCCATTATAAAAAGAAAAAAAATTTCAATAACTTCCCTTGTTTCAGGGCTAGAACTCAGAGAGTTTTTCTTGATCATTCTTTTTGTTTACTTAAACTTTAATTTTGCATTTTATATGGTTTTTTAAGAGTTTGAGACTATAAAAAAAAGTCTAAAATTTTCTTTTTTTTTAATTCATTTCCATAACTCTCGAAAGGAAAACGCTAATAACGAAAACTAACAAAAACCTCGATATTCCAAAGTAAAAAAGTGCTTTCCGCGAAAAAAGTTCGAAATGTTTCTTTTTATTCGTTTCGAGACTGATAAATTTTCGAAATTTTCACTTTAAAACGTTCTTTTTCACCTATAACTTTTTGAAAAATACATGCATTTTAAAAAATTTCAAAGATAATTGAAGTGTTTGAAATTCCTCGCCGAAAATCGAAAAAGGGGTTGTTTGCTGAAAGACCTTACAATTCCTCACAAAAACTAGGTACGTTTTGTCAAAAACAATTCGGTAGCTTCTCTTTTATTCGTTTTTGAGACTTTTGCCATTTTTCGAAATTCCCTCGTAAAACGTTTATTTTCGACGAGATCTTTCCGAAAATGTAAAGTTTTACAGAAATTTACACTGTGCTCACCTCGACGGGTCCTTCCCGTGGTATTTTTTTCGAGCGAAACCTCCTGTAAACAATGGAGTTAATGAGGTCCCCTTCGAAAGAAGGTCCTCTGACGAGGGGTCTGGATTCGAGACCACGACTTAAAATTTTATATTTTACGATACCGAAGTCGGTTTTCGAATAATTCGACTTCAAAATTGACGATTTTCTATCACGTTGTTGTGTTGTTGTTTCCAATCCCCTTGGAGCAGGAAAGCCTACACCAAGTCCATTTGACCATTCCGCGTAATAGTGTCACACACCAGGTCTTGCTGTTCATACAACTGTCGCAGAGAAATGTCCCAGCTGTCCAGAAGATGAGCAGGAGAAGTAGGTAGAGAGCAGGGACAGGTAAAGAAAGACTTTACCCCCTGCACAAAAGTTATATTACGCAGGTAACCGCTTCTAAAGCGCGCCGAGGCCGTCTGATGAGCCCTGGAACTCCTGCACTGTAGAGATAGGCCAGGACTCTTAGCTCCGTACCAGTGGTGAGCAGGAGGGTTTCGCCAAGTCAAATTCATTTTATTTCTTTGGAAGGAAGGAATTTCCGAATGGGTTAAAACAGTGGAACTGGGGTTAGAGAGATCACAACCCCTACCAGCCAGCTCATCAGCAGCTTCGTTCTCATGCACACCCACATGGGATGGAATCCACTGGAGACATACTTGTTTCCTCTGACCACACACACACACACAACCCTAACTAATTTGGATGAAATATCTAGACCAGTACTGTCCATAATTTTTAGCCAATTCTTCAAATATTGGATAGAGCTTCTGCTGTCTGTCAGGATCCAGGTACTGTCCTTATAAGAATTGAGAGCATGATCGAGAGCACCACTAAAAGCAATGAGTTCCGATCTAAAGACGGAACAGTGGTCAGGATTTCTGATGCTGATTTTAACATCTTTCCCAGGAGTGTTACTAAAAATACCACTCCCTGCTCTACCCGAATCCGAACGACTACCATCCATCATAAAGAGAAGGAAAGAATCCCTCTTCCCCAATCCACTAATTTGAAGTGGTTTTTTTTAAATAACTTTCATAAAAAAGCACGCAGGAACGAAAACTTTGCTTAGAAAGGAAGCCCTAAACATTCATCACGAGGCCTGGTCCTTTTATTGCAAAAATATAAGGCTTTTTTAATACGGAAAATAGCCATCTCGGGCCAAATTTTTTGAAAGTCCAATTTAAAAAAAAATGTTTTTCTTTAATAACTTTATACCAGAGTGTGCCCTTTCCACGAAACTCCTAACGTAGGTGGATTCAAAGGTGCCGAACCCGAATTCAAAATCGAATTTCGGAAATTCCTGTAACTTTTGGTGTCCGGGTCCTTTTTCTATGTTTTTCTTTTTTTTAAATAAAAAAATCTGTCGGGGTCCGTAACTCTTAAAGAATTATGTATTAATTATGTATATAGACAAGAATTATGTATTTTCGGAAAGCTCTTGTAGAATACATTAAGAATATATTAAATTTGGAGTTTCAGTCTTAAAATCGGGCCCCCAAGGGGGATGTCTGCGATCGAAAACACGGGTGTCTCACGAAAAACATTCCACGCATATCTCCGGTAGAGAAGGGCTTGCGATTCGACTTTCGAAAATCTCCGTCGTTTAGGGGCCCCTCTGGGGCGTGAAGAAGATCGGGGGTTTCTTTTTTTCACTTTTTTTTGAACGCTTGTAACTCCCTAATTATTCGTAACATCTAAAAAAACTAAGCATTTTGGTAAAGGTCTCTTGAAGTTCTTTAAAGTGCAGAAAGTTTCTAAGGTCCAGCCTCTTATGGAGGCCTCCCACGGGGCGGCATCTTTAAAATGAAGGGGCCCTTTTTCTCCTAAACTTATTCGAATATTTTCTCGAAATTTTAACCACCAATTGAACTGATATTGAGTTTCGATGGTTTTAAAAATAACAAAAGAGATGAGCATAAAAAAGAAATTACTTCTACACATGTCGAAATAGTGTTTATTTAAAAGAAATGAAACACCTTATGAGAACTAAAAGAGTTGTTGTCTTAGACGTGTATTATTTTTTAAAAAGCCTGGGATAATACATCGAATAAATGACTCCACAAATAGGAATATTGTATACTAACATTTCAGATTTCTTTGTTAAGAAGGGGTGCGCGTTATACAGAGAATATACCTTAAAGTAAAAAAATACTGCTTGAAAGTATAGGTGCGCGTTATACACCGGTGCGCGTTATACGCCGGAATTTACGGTAAATAGCGTCAGCTATTTCACGCTGGCCGCATCATGAGGGTAAATGGGGAGGGGAGAAATGCTTTAAGATCAAGATAACATTGGAAATTTAAAATATGGAAAATTGATCAAAATATAACTTCTGTTTTACTTTTTTAATTATTATTTTTTTTTTATTTTTGTCACCAACACTAAATTAAAAGAATTTAAGAAACACTCCTTCACAATTTTTGCATTAAACGGTTTCATATGATTATCAATAATGTAACAAACTTCATAGTTTTCTTATAGTTTTATATTACCACTGACAAAACACTTTGTTTTGTTTCAAAGAACATTCAATATAAAACCTATTTATCACCTCTTGAAAAAGATCTTGGATGACACGCGTCATTAAATGTGTGTATGATTCCTGTTTATTGGTATTTTTTAAATACAAAACTTTTGTGACAAATTGAACAAGTACTGATCCATATTGGTTTTTACTACAAAACAGTCAACTTGAAAATCGTTTGAATATTTTTCGCTTGCAAGGTATGAAAGATTGTTAAAAATTAGTTCCACCCATGAAATACTCGCTACACCACTGTTGTCTGTTATTACTAACGTAATCATCACAAATAGAAAAAGAATATCAATTCGCAGCTATACGACATCAACAGGAAAAAAGCTAAGCCGCAGTAGCGCACACAGAAATTTTTCAAGGGGAGGTTCACCCTCCTTGTATCATGCTCCTTTCGATTTTGTTGATTTTAGGGAACAAAAACAGTAAAAAACTAATTATTGAATAAATAATTAGCATTAATTAATAAAATTAATCATTAATAACAAATATTTAATTACATTTTACGTACTATATACTTAGAAATATAATCAATCGAAAAAAATCAGTTGCTTTGGGGGTCCGGACCCCCCCTTGTGTGCGCCACTGCTGAACCGATATATTTGATTTCTTTTCAAAGAATTCTCCCCCCCCCTCCAAATTTTTAATACATTGTTCTTAAATAAATGAATTTCATAAAGCAATTGGTCATGACCGGGCCATTTAAAAACGCTCGGTGGGGCCGCAGGTTGAGTATCGCTCTTCTATAGAATCCTTAGAGTTAAATCGTAGAATTCAATAATTTTATATACTTAAACTCTGACTTGTCCAGTTATTTCATGAAATACCTAGTTATTCTATGAAATAACGGATTTCACACTTTAACGGTAACATATATGATGAAAAAAAATTTCTTTGACGTATAATATACGATTAAAGGAAAATCACGTTTTATTTTTCATTCATTTTAAATTTTCACGTTTAGATGTATAATTTTACGTCTTTTGTGTGGGTCTAGATTTAAAATACATTCATTTATCTATTGGCATTGAACTTATATTTAGAAACCAGTAATGTTGATACATTTAAGTCTGGATCCAAACCCTTCATCATTTTTAATGATGCCATGTAATTTTTATATCTCTTGTACCAATAATCAATAATATATACAGAGAATGTATTGGTTTTAAATAGACACTTTACATTTTATATATTTTTTTTAGATATTAACTATGTAAAATAAATGGTGATGCCAGTTTGGCAGAAAAATAAGTTCATTATCGATCTCTGAGAAAATGCTTACACATTGTTTGCCTAATATTTTTTGATAAAATCTAGGCATTGCATGTATTGACTATTTTTCTAAAATATTGTGGCTTACACATCTCAAAATATTTGTTTTGCATTATTGTGATTTTTCCTGTTGTATTGTTAAATATTTGATTTTAATGTTTGGTGAAAAAGTAATATAAAAAGAACTTTGATGCAAAAATAAATCATTTATTAAACATGACACATATATTACTTTTCCATGATTTATTTATAATCTGATAAGTGTGCGGTGAAATACACTAATGTTTATTTAATGAATTTTTCTAGGTAAAAAGATGTATTCACATTATTTTGTCATGCGTAGCACGTAACTCGGAAAGAAATTAAATAAGGATTTATCACGAGAGGAAAAATGAGATAAAATAAATTTTGACTAATAAAATGAAAAATCAATAAAAATTCAAAATCCAGACAAAGATCTTGTGCTTGGTTCAAAAAAATGTATATCATTTTAAAACCATTAAACAGAATCTATCTTTAGAAAATCATTACGCTACGATATTTAAGTTGGCTTTTATTTTTGTTTTTGCAAAATGTGAATTAAATTTCAAGGGAAAAAATAAATAAATATTGCAATCTAACTTCTGTGAAACTTCTGTAACAGGAAAAACTTATAATGTTAAAAAAAAAAAGTGATGACGCGCATTAATATATATATATATTTCCCTTTTCATTATTGAAGCAGGAATCGAATTACATAGTTTATCGTGGCGCCATCTAATGATTAAATTTCCAAGTTAAAATTTAAAACATAAAGAGCGAGAGGTTTTTCTGTAAAAACATCATAGTAGAATTTAATATATTAAATTCTAAAAAGATAAAAGTACAAATAATGAACTTGAGAGAAAAATTTTCAGGCTTTTCTTTTTTTTTTTTTTTTACAATTTCTTTGGAAAATCAATAGATCTGAAAAAAAATTAACGTATGTAAAAGCATATTGTACATTTTTCAATAAGTATTAAAATTTATTATGGTATAGTGTGAAATGGCAAGAGTTTTAGTTTTTCAATTTTCAAATGGAATTTCATTAATTTTTTCAGTTTGAGAATTCTTTTTAAGTAATTTAAAAAATTTTATCACCCTATAAACTGGGAAAAGGAAATTAATCATTAATATAAAATTTGCTTTTGCGTCCAGTTTAATAATTTTTAAACACATATTATTCTGTCCCCTATTTTTAATGCGTAGTTTACTGATTTATTTAAAATTTAAACGATAGTTTTTTTAAAGAAAAACTGAAAGTTAAGAAACAAAGTCAAGGCATTTTTAAAAATTTGAAATACAATTATCAAGCTGCTTAACTTTTTATTTAATTAACATTGGCACTCCACATTAAAACTTTTTCAGCGAGGATAAAAGAAAATTTAACGATAATTATTTTTATATTTATAGAAATTTATGTAAAATTTACAAAATAAGAATAATAATAATAATGATAACTGAGCTAACAAAGTTGTTCATTACATTTGTATCATAAACTGAGCATCATCAACTCAGAATTTTAGACCATTTTTCCAACTCATTACTTTACAATTGTTTGATTTGTATGTATACAAATTAACGAAAACAGAAATGTGGTTCATTATTCATATTCTAAAGCTAAAAGTACAGGAGTAAAAAAATTTTCTGGAGGATGTCTGTTTTTTGTAGAATAAGTTATATGTTTACGCCTGTAGATGGCGACTCTATATGCCATTTTTCATACTCAAACAACTGATTATTAAATAAAAGTTTAGTTAGTTATTACTTTGTTCTGCTTTAAATTAAATTAAAATAACTGATTTAAATATTGATAACATTGCAACAATTTACTCTAATACTAAATATTGATTTATCCAGATAATATATTATTTGTTTAAAATAATTTGACGATCAATTAACAAATTAAGCATTAATATTTCTTTATGCTGTTTTTGAACATAGGAAAAATTAAACAAAGCTATCAGTATTCTAAAAGAAAAAGAGTCCCAGCCAAATAATTTTACTTCTGAGTTGAGCTCGGTCAATTATAAATGCATGGAAATCATTTTAGATCTGTTCTAAGAATGCATTTTTTAATGCTGGATAGTAGAAGTGTGTCCTGACAATTTCCATTATATTTTTTGATCACTAAGTTTATTCTTTGATCACTAAGTAATTAATTTAAGAACATAACAAAGCGCATTTTTTTACAAAAATAAATCACTTTTCCTTTCAGTATAATAAATATTATAAAATAGTTGTAACTGTTAGCAACACATACATATAGTGTTCTGAAGCACATTTCAATTGCAGCAGACCTTTATTTAATAAGAAAGTAAGAAACCAGATAATAGCTAACTCAAATTATATAGGTGCAAAAGTAATATTAAATAAATTCTATATTTTTACTACGAAGGTGGAAAATTTTGTCACTTGAGATTTTTTTGAGGAATAACTTTTTTTTCATTCTAATTATATGAAATTTGTGAAATCCAAACGAATAACCGTAAAATACGGCGTATAACGCGCCCTTTGAACACAAATATAAGATCGAAATTTACGAATGGGCGTTATACGCTGGGTATAAAAATGATAGCTTCAAAAATAAAAATAAAAGAGATGAGCATGAAAAAAATGATTTCTACATAGATCGAAATTCTTATTTAAAAAAAATGACATACCTAATGAACTAAGGTTGTATATATATGTTGAAATGTACTATATTTTTTTTCAAAAGCCTGGATAATACCTCGAGCAAATGGTTTCAAAACATAAGAGCACTACACAGAAATATTTCTGGTTCATTCGTAAAAAAAAATGAGGGTGCGTTATACGGCGAGTATACCAAAATAAAAAAAAAAAATGTAGCTTGAAAGTATAGATGTGCGTTATACACCAGTGAGCGTAATACACCGGAGATATTACGGTAAATAAAAAATCTATTTCCTTCAATTTTTTTCATTTTATTGCTTGTTTATTTTTAATCTCTGTTTTGAATTAAGTGTTGCTAGTGTTACTTTCCATTTATTCCCTCTTATTTATTTTTCATTCATTTAATTTTGAATTATTTATTCACTCCTGTATCCTTTCCTATTAATGTATTATTCGCTTCTCTTTTATGTAATACTATTTTGGTTTCTTTCTCATACATTTTATTTAATTTATAATTCTGTAATTTTAATTTTTTAAGTGTTTCTTATTCCTCACGTTGAATACAGCCTTTCTTTCGATCTATGTTTTATTTTTTAAGCATAAGATCGTCTTTTAGCTTTCGTCTGTAAATTTTATACGAAATTTTTTTATCCCGTCAAAATAAAATGTGTCATGTGAAAGTATAATGCACTTAAAAAATGATTCCGAAATTTTAAAAATGTATCGCTGTATTGATATTTTCCGTTAAGAACTCATTTTGGATCCAAACTTTCGATTCCCGATAAATATAAATATAAAATAATAATTTATGTAACGTCTGTTTTTTTCAGTCTTTCAAAATTCGATTCTGAAAAACGTTTTTCCATTTTCTACCAAATATTTCTATTAACTTCAAAAAACGAAATCGAAATTTCCTTAAATAAATTCTATTTCGTAAGAAGATCGTTGCTCTACATTAAATTTATAATTTTTCGACTACTTTCGTTCACAATGTTTATCACTCATGTAATTGTTTTCAGTAATGAAATTCTTTAGTAAGTAAATACGATAGATCGCGATAGTTGTAACTGAATGCTCAGCAAGGGCTCTGTAAAACTGTTTTCACTTCATGAAGGACTCTTCGGCAGTGGAAATAACATCGAGTTGGATAAAGCCTTGGCACAAAAATTATCTTTCTCACCAAAGTCCATCCCATTTAATATGCAAGTTAAGCATAATACAAAACGAGGGTTTAAAATTTTCTTTTGTCTGATAACTTAATAACGAACAATGAGTCATTAGAAACCGATAATTTTTCAAATAATTCGTGAAACTAATGAATTATTCGACAGGAGAAAGAAAAAAATACTTTGTACCAAAAAATATTATCATGTATAAAAAGCGTTTTTTTAAATTACGGAATTAAAATCTTCCTTAGAAATATGTAATATCATTAAACATATAATAACCCATTAAACAGGGCAAAATTATTTTGGTTACGATGCAATGCAATATCATAGAGTAGAACTACGAAGTTTAAAATGAATATCGTCACTAAAGAATTCCTGACAAATTTTGCATTTATTTACACTTGAAACAATTACACTTTCGTCTTTTAATACCCCTAAAACTACATTATCTCACATATTAACGAAAATTATTACACACAATTTTGATTAATTTAGCTTTTGTGCCACGTCAAAACATGATTAGGTTATAGTTGTCAAACTCTGACTTGAACAATGAACCATTTCACAAAATTCGTTCAGAACATTCTCAAATAGTTTCTAAAAACAATTTTTTCTTTATTATAGTAAAAAGGAACAGAAATTGTACAATATTTGTAGAAAAACATAACTGTACCTGCCAGGGCTCGAACCTGGGACCTTCCGCGTGTTAGGCGGATGTGATAACCACTACACCACAGGTACATGCCTCAACTAAAATACCATAGCTTTATATGCATTTTAAAATAGATTTTTTTCTTTGATTTTATGGAGGTTGTATAATTGTTAAGCAAAAAGTTTGATATTTTTTTAAACGCAATAAGTTTTTGGACCACTGACAAAAAATATTTGAGATCGATAACTAAAGAAAATGGTACGATCATTCCAGATCACAAAGTATTTTAATACTTATATAACTCTAAAATCAATTATCTTTAAACAAAACAGCTTTTGGGGATCTTGTTGATGGATTTAGTAAAAATTAAATGTTTATTGATATATAGAAGAGTATATAGGTTAATGCGTGTACCATAAATGTATTATTAGTATTTATCAAACTTTAAGTCAAACAAAAGAAACTACAATTTCACCTACATTTTTTAAAAAAAAATGTTAAAAAAAATTGGAACTGTTTTAACATTTTATTTAAAATACCCGAGAAACATTTAATTGTGATATTTAATCATATATAAAATGATAAAAACAAATTGCATTGTAAAAATTGGTCACCAGATGATTTTTTATTTTTTCATGTTTCTTCTTTAACACCAACGAAATGCCTTAAAAATATGAACGGAGAACCATAATTTTTTTAATTTATTAAAAACGTAGTAATAATAATAAAAAAAAATCAACAAAAGTATTCCTGAAAGTTTACTTCGGTTACGATAGATGGCAGCATGCATCTCATGTTTTGTATGAGTTGAAATTTCTAAAGTCGTATTTCTTATTACTTAGTTTCAACCTGAATTTTTTTAAAGAAAGGTATATTGATTTGTAATGAAGAACAAAAGAAATATTTTTTCGAGAACAAACACTTATTTACTAAATTTTTATTGTTAGACTTCACTTGGTACTAAATTTTAATACTTCTGATCGATTTACGAATGTTTATTGTTACTTTTCATTATTACAGTTAGTTACAAAATTCTGAATATAACATTTAAAATACAGCTTATGATTCATTAGGGTGGAAAATCTAATCCAGAAATACGAAATTGAATAAAAATTTTCTGATCGCATGCTAAGCGAATATTTTACAATGTAAGGCGAATACAATTTTCGTATTCCTCTAGTTTTATTTAAAATAACAAATATATTCAAAAAATTAATTAATAATATCCTCCGAAAAATTATTTAATATATCCTCAGAAAAATTATCTTTAATAACTTGAAGATTATTATTCTTAATAATATTTGCTGGTTTTTGTATTGAGCAAAATATAATGAATTTTGTTACTTTAGTTACTTTTATGTATTTATGAAAACAAATTTTATTCTTATCCTAAGACATATTTTTCGTGTTTCATATTTATTATCTCATGAAAAAGAGGAAACATTTTTATTTACATTTAATAAATATTTTTCCTCTCTTTCTATCATAAAATGACATTTTATTTTTTCCGCTTTTACTTTTAGAAATGAATTACTTAAAAAACAAGCTTTTTTTTTGTAACTATAATATAAAACTGAAGCTTATTATTAAGGCGTCTACATTTTTTCGAGAAAATAATGCTAAAGTTTATCAAGCTTACATAGTACAAATTGATTCAAAGAACCTGAATGTCCATTCACGTTCTCAGTGTCGGATTAAACGACCTGGAGGTACCTAGGCAGTCGTCTTCTCGGGGCCCTGTAGCCTAATAATTTTACTACACAACATTTTAGGAATATGTTTCATTGTGCAAATAAAGTAACAAATTATCAGCAAATAAAAAAATAAAATTATTTATTATAATCCTGTAAAAAAAATTAACTCTTGCAATAAAAAACTAAATATTAGGTTTTCTCAATATTTTAGGCGTTAATTCTTTTAGAACATCTTGGAGTCCTATGTTCTGCAAGACGTCAATTCAATGGTCAAAATAGCGAGTGAGTTCTGTCTATCTTGTGTTATTGAAGATCGATGATAGGTTTTTAGCCTCTTTAATTTTGAAAAGCTTCGTTCACCAAAAGCATTTATCGTAAGACACCTGTATATTTTTAATAATGCTGTCATAACATTGGGAAACGTTGATTGTAACAAATTTTTGAAAATTGGTTCTTATGATCGCACATTACTGGTATCATTTCTTCATTTTTAAGATCTTCTATTTGTAATATGAAAGGCTTAAAATGAACCATTTCATCTACGAATTTGAATTCGATGTCCTCAGGCTTCTCTAAATATTTGGGCAGATTTTTTTAATTTCTGAATTTTATCTTAGTGGAAAATCTCTCTCTCTCCAGAAAGAAACCCAAATAGAAAAGATATTTTACTATATGCTTCCAAACAACATTAAAATTCTTCATATAAATTGTCGAATATAGGTAGACAAGTTTCAATTTTGAATTTTTCACTTCCTTGAAGCACAAAATTTTTGGCACCACCGTCATCGTAACGACGTTTCTTATACGCAGACGTCTACATTCATCCGTGTTATGCGAATCTATTTTTTTATTTGCCTTTATTTCATATTCACAAAACCATTGCTTCTCAAAGTTTCAATATTCGCGACCCAATAGTCAATCATAATTTTCATCGCACCCCCTCATACAATAACAATGTATTTAATTCAATAATACAATACTTTGACGCTAAAAATGTGATATGACTTTAACCTCTTAAGTACCACCAGCGGACATAAACGCTGTTCAGCCAAAGCGTTAATTTAACCGGACGCACATATACGTCTTCCCGAATACGGTCTTTCCTGTTCACTGCTATCTATAAAATTATTCCGAAAACTTTGGAATGTAATAAAACGACTTTGACAATGTTTGCTAAGGATTTACTTATTTCAGATTATTTGCTTCATTATTCCTCCCCTCAATACATCACATCCGCTTGCCTCCGTGGAAAACAGTTGGCATTGGGAAGCGAATCGCGTGATTTTTAATCTGTAGTTAAGGGATTAATTATAAACCGTACAAAAATTAACAAAATAAGAGTCAGCTTTTGTAAATAAGTTTATATATGACAAACCCCCATGGGGTACTGGTGATTCTGATACTTGTTTTTAACATAGTATTTTGTTAAATTAATTATAAAATACATTTTGTAGCACTCATACATTTATAAGTGTAATATATCAGTGTAAATGTGTCATTTGTTTTATATTATGTCAGAATGTATTTTGTTTGTTTACTTCCATCGAATTAATAATTTTTAAAAAAATCTTTTGTTTTAGACTTTTCAATATGCTCACAAAGGGGGTTTGAGAAACGCTGACGTAATGGGTTGTTCAGTTTTACATATTGCGCCGTCTGTCTTCCCCTTGATTCGTATTGTTTTGCATAATAAGGATTGTATATGACTTGACTATTTGACGAACATTAAAACAAAGGCACTGGCAGAAAATCAAAATAGAAAGACAGGATTTCCAAAATAATAAAATAATCAAAATAATGTGATGTTTGTTATATATGAAAATCCGAGCTCATGCCAGAATAAATCATTAATATCAATTTACCTCTAACAGTACTTCTATTAACTATTGTATCAACTTCCTTTAAAAACTTTGATATGTATCTAAATTTTTAAATGGAATTTTTACCTTTGAAAAAAGTGTTGAAAATCTTTCAAAAATAAGTACATGATTTTTTTAAAAATATATTCATAAAGACATATACTTTTCTTAATTTTTTTTTCTGTAAGGAAGTATTGTGATTGAGAAACATGCAAGAAAACACATGATAATGTTGTATATATGTATGAATATTTGTAAAAAAGTATCTTTCTAAGAAAAATATATTTCTAAATATTTTCTCGGCATAATCTTAAATACTTTACGACAAATTTTGAATCAAAAGTGAAGGATTTCGGAAACCCAGCCTTTATTGTCTCATCTAAAGAGGTGGTAGTTTCACCAATGGGTAGTTTAATACCAAGTATTTTTCAAATGTTTTCATGAATTCTCTTTTAACGTCATATGTATAAACCTTCTTCCACACATTTTGAGCATTAATGGTCAAAAGAAATTTTTTCCAATAGTCAGATTTAGCAGCAATAAGCATCTTTTCTATATTCAAGGTATTTATTTCTATATAACTTTAACAACTGGATTCTTAAAATGCAGAAATCTCCGCCTATAAGCATGAAGCCTCTTCCTCGCACAGCCAATCTCGATAGACCCCTAAGGGACATTATGCTTTCTGGTGTTCTTAATAGGCATTAAGTACAAGAATGACTAATAAATAACATAACCAAGTTCCTCAACGACTGTATTTAGGCAGGAGCTATTAGTACAACTGTTAAGAGTCTCAAATATATGAGTTATGCGAGAAAAACAAAATTTCCGAAAGCAACACCAGTTTGCTTTTTTGTATTGATTATTACAAAAGATTACTTGATGTATCTGGAATGACAGTGGATAGACAAAACTCGAATTCTATCATCCCATGATCAGAAAGAGACTCATTTTCAAAAAAACACCAACTCGAATTATCCTGGAGTAAATCCGAACCAACAACTGTAATATCAATTTAGCTTGTACCCTGAGTTGAACTAAAAATAGCCCCAAAATCTCCGTTGATAATAAATAAGTTGTTAGAAGAAATAAATTCACATTTCCTCGTGCATCTGAACAGGGACTGGGCCATAATTCAGATTTGGTATTGGGGTCCATACTCCAAACCAATCGATTGAGACTTTTGCAACTAAAAACTTGCTGATTTTATGAAGATCCGAGTCAATGTGTTTTTGGAAGGTTCAAAACAATAAGAGAAATGAGTAAACGCGGTTGTGCTTGAGGTAGCTTATAAAGTGACCACATTGTAATCAGTATTTTTATATTCAAGGAAAGTTGAAAGATGACGTGAATGAACCATAAATAGTGTTAGAATTAGGATCATAAAAAAGTCTATAAGTACTAGGATACCCCGGAAAAATGAGCTCCTGTAGCTATGAGGATTTTGAACCAGATCACAATCTATGTTAGCTAATTCCAAATTTAAAATGAGTTGCTGTGTCGAAGATTTAGACTTATGTAAGTTTAACTGCCCACACTTTAGAACTTGTTCATCTGACCTATTTATAATTAATTCTAGATTGGATATTCTTCTTCATAAAAATGTGGCAAGGACAGCACCCATAAAAGGGTTTATGATTAACATTCACTTTTTTATGTATATTTTCGGTTCTGTGATTGAGGAAAAGGATACAATTTATACAAGTGACTGTATCCTTATTTGAACAATCTTTACCTTTGGGTTCTCCAGAACAGTGAAAACAGGCTGTTGGTTTGTTGCATTCGTTAGCACGAAGGTTGCATCCAAGGCAGTTAAAACATCTGTTGATAATAAGAAAACCATCCCATGCACTCCAATTGATTTCCAATCTCGTTTGTCGTAGGATGGATTTAAGAACCATGGGGTGAGTTTCGACTACAAGACTTTGTATGTTGAAAGGTTTTCAAAGTAAAGCGAACTCTGCACTGCCTTATACTTTCATCATCTACAACAAATTCAGAATTTTAATCTGAAATCAATTTTAGAAGATATTCATTATTTATTTCACATTTGGCACATTTTTTACAATTATAGCTGGATTTCACCTTTTCGGCAGATAAACCTTTGATTCCGGAGATTTTTCTTGAAGTTCTGTCAAAAGTCGGATATTTGATCAGCTTCAGAAAAACATTTAACTAATAATTTGTTACCTCTTATATTTTTCAAGTAACAAACACCTAATTTAGATTCCGCGGGGTTTATATTTGATTCAATAATTTTTTCTAACAGCATCAGAAGTGCAGTTATCCGAGTCAATAATTAGACAGTAATCAAAAAACTTTTCTTTATCTTTCGTAACATGAGATCACCCCGTGACGCTGACGTAACTTGGCTTGTAATTGCTTCCTTCAAACTTTGTTTACAAGGTTCTAAAAAATTAGCAGCCTTAATCCTTTTAAAATTTTTACATAGAGATTATTTTAACTCACCAAAGCTTGCCTGGCCTCTTCAGGCACCTGATGGTTCATATTAATAATCTTTTATTTTTGGTTTTTCGATATATTCGCACCCTCCATGTAGAGTTATCACGCCCTCCTAGAGGGTGTGCCCCACAGTTTGAGAAATGCTGCACAAAACATTTTTCTCTTAGCGAATTTAAAAAATCCAGTAGTGATTTTATGATTGAAGGCTGTTCAAAGTTCTGTTGATTTCATTTGTAACTATTTATTTACTCTATTGATCCGGTTTAAGACAGCAGCTCAAAAGCCTGCCATGATGATATTTTTTCCTTCGATAAGTTTTTTAGAAGGCATTTAGCTTCATGTATTACTTATTTGTGTCATATTTTCAGCAATGACATGTAAAGCTTTCTCCAGGCTACTATAACCTTTGACTAAATCCATAGTAGCATCAGCTTTGGCACACCCTCTTGTGTCATTTTCTCTTCTTATAACTAGTTCAGAGTTTTTGCTGTTCTCAACACAGTGCAACATAATCGCCCAACGGTGTGTCGATAAGGAGAAAAAGTTGTACATCGCTTGTAGAAGCCCAAAGAATGAAACTGCTCCAACACGGCTTTCTGCGGCACATACTCCAACTAAATTTATCGAGTGTGCTGCGCGCGGAATGTAGTATGCAAGCTGGTAAACGGTGACGGTTATACATTTACGTGGAACCTTAGAGATAGCTCTATTATCCACTCATCATAATAAATTGAACAAAGAACAATTTGTTGAAGTTACATATAAAAATAAAAGCAGCCCAAATTAAATGCAGCGCAATAACGCTGGTGGAGGGGTGGGGAAACCATTCTCCCAGTTGATTTAGTTTCTGTTTCTGCTTCATAGGAAAACGAAGAGAAAATGACGTCACATCTCCATGACAGCAAAGCTCGTCTTTCAACCGTCTGCCGCATCTTGATGGAACGAGGAGAGAAGGGATATATTTTTTAATAACAAGGATTAAGAGAATAATATTTTTACGTTCGTTACACGTTACCTCTAAGATAACTGAATGCGGTTATTGAAAGGAAGTTTTAAATAACCACTTGGAAGAAAAAGTAAGAAAAAGGTAGAGGAGTTTGAAATAAGATCATGAGGGTGAGTTGCCACACAAAACGCGATCAAAAACTTCCATGGCGCGGGGAGGGAATACTAGAGGAGTGAAGTCTTGCAAAGAAGACAACTAGTGTAACAATAAAGCTCATATCTTTTAATTCATATCAAGACATTCTCATCCTTTTCAGAGCTGGGAAGTGTTGATACGAGTGATTAAGAACTGCTCTAGGTCTCTTAGAAGAGCTTGGAATAGAATTGTCGTAAGCCGGGTTTTCCCCTGATAGATTCATTTGAAATCTGTGGAAAACCGGTTGAAGAAATTTTCTGATTGTTTTTTGATGAAATCAAGAAGCGGTGGAACATTAAGATCTTTATGCAAAACTTCGTTCCTGACAAACCAAGATGCGTTTGCTGCTCTACGCAGTTGAATGTTTTGAAAAGTGTGCAATCTTTTCAGGTGAGTAACTGCCGCCCCTTCCCAGATAGAAGAAGCGTACAACATGATGGGGCGAAGAATGGCTTTGTATAATAGAACCTTGTGCCTTAATGCGAGCTTGCTCTTGCTCTCTCATTCCAGCCGCCTTTTGGTGGGCGGAACGGATGTGTTTAGCAAAGTTTAATTTAGTATCAAGTATTAAACCTAGGTACTTATATTCAGTAACCCAGGGGACAGGCTGATTAAAAATGTTGACATGCGGGAGGTTTCCGATGCACCGCTGTCTCGTAAAGAGGAGGCATGCGCTTTTAGATGCATTAACCTTTATTTTCCAGTCGTTAAGCCAGATTTTGAGTCGAATGACATAATTTTGAAGCCGCTCAATGATATTGCGGTTATAAATGTTTTGGGTAAAAATGGCAGTGTCGTCCGCGTACATCGCTAACTGGACTTCGGCAGCCTTGGGAATGTCGTTGATGTATAGATTAAAGAGCTTGGGCCCTAATAAAGATCCTTGTGGTACCCCACTGAGAATTGGACGCGGGGTGGAGAGACTGTTTTCAACTCTTACCCTAAATTCACGAGAATTTAGGTAGGAGTGTATAATTTTGATGAGTTGTTCCGAAAACCCAAGTCGCATCATCTTGGATAGCAAGCCATCATGCCAAATTTTGTCAAAGGCTTTGGCTATGTCCACAAAAAGCATACCCGTGGCCTGGTTATTATGTGAAAGCCGTGATGAATCAGCTCAGTAACTCTTAGTAACTGAGTTACTGTGGAGCACTGTGTAACAAAGCCATGCTGTTCAAGAATAATAATATTCCTGGCTATGCAGTGCTGATTCAGGCGATTCAAAAGAACAAATTCGTACGCTTTGCTCAAGCTACTGAGTAGCGAGATTGGACGGTAATTTTGAGGTCGAGTATCATCAGAATTGGGTTTTAGAATGGGGACCACCACGGCAGTCTTCCAATTCTTAGGGAAATGACAGTTTTCCATTAATAGATTGAACAGCATGACAATAAAAAGAACGAATTTGAGGGGGAGATTTTTAAGGATGCGATTTGTAATTAAATCCAATCCAGGAGATTTATTGATCTTAAGCTTTTTAATATATTCCTGTACTTCTGGCGTTGTTTTTCCAGTTCTAGACAGGAAAGGAGCGTCCGGGAATCTTTTACTTTCCCTTGTGTATGAGCTGTAAAACGTTCGTTTTCAGCTTCAGTGTTGGGTTCAAACTGCTTTTGAAGGCTGTTTGGCAATCACTACCGCCTTCTCCAGAGGGTGATTTGCACACTGCCAAGTACCCCCTTTTTAGGGGAATGTTTTGAGGCGGTTTTTGAATAGGAGGTTTCCTCCAAAGAGTGCCTGTTCCAGCGTAAGTGCCGCACGTGAGTTTCCTCAACGAGATTGGGAAAAGTGTCTAATGTCTTTCGTAACCTCAATGACTGAGTGTTCGAATTCAGATTTCACTGCAGGATTCTTGTACGTTGCCAAAATTTCCGAACACGATTTCTGTGGCAAATTTTAGCTTTAATTTTCCCGGAGGGAGTTTTAATGGGGTTGTTTAAATTTTTGGTTTTGAAGCTTCTATAAGAGCTTCAGAGATATTTTCTCCAAGTTTCTAATTGCAATTTCGAGGTCGTCATTGCTTGAGGAAGGAGGATGGGGGAGTGGTTTGTTATTTAAAAGAAATTTGAAGTTTTCCCAATTGGTGGAGAGTTGATCCGGAATTTTGATCAGAGCAGAGCTAGTATATAGAGTAAGAATAACCGGTAGATGATCTGATTCAAGATCATCTATAACTCTAATATCATGATTGAAGAGGATATTTTTAAGAACTGCTAGATCAATAATAGAATCTCTTACCCCCGGTCTAGAGCTAGCGTTGATATGTGTAGGAGTGTGCGGTGCTACAATCCTCACATTCGGTTTATTATTAACAATTTTGCGAAGAGCATAGCCAAATGCATTTGATCTAGCTTTACTCCACGCACGATGCGCGGCATTTAAGTCTCCAGCAATGATAATATTTTGAGAAAATCTTTGTCAGGAAATTTTCTATTATTTTCCGGGGTGTTTCGAGCGTACTCTGAAACAATTCGGATAGGGGGAAAATTATTAAATTTAATTTCGATTGCGGTTGCATCCATATACTGCAAAGTCGGTAATGAAACTTCGTTATGATCGTAATTATTTTTGCAGTAAATAGCAGTACCTCCATCTGATCGAGTACGTGGAAAATTATTTCTGTCGTCTTTATGAAGACGATAACTCGCAATAAGTGGATCAGACCGGGTTGTAGTTTCGTTTCTGAACTAACAACAGATCAGGGGTTTTGTTCTGATACAAAGTCGCGGACTTCACAAATTTTGGGTCGAGGTCCGTTCGCATTCCAGAAGCAAATCGACAAAGATTGCACGTTGGGAATTGAATGTTAGTTGTGAGCATTGGGCGTAATTGCGCCCTTTGTACTATTGCTACGTAAGCTTTCAAAAAATTACGCAGGCTTTCTCGTTAGCATCATTTAGGTTTTTTAGGGATGGGAGAGCCTGCCGAAATGCTTTTGCTAGTAAATTTTGGTCTACTCCTGCATCATTGGAAATGGCCAAAACAGAACAGAAGAGAGCCGAAAAATTTTGATCATTATTATTTTTTATATTTTTCCTTGGCTGGTTTGCCGGAATTTGTCCCGAGACAACTTTGGAGTAAGGTAGTTTAGGGTCTGTGGTACAGTAAATATGAGGAGACCGAAGTTGATTATTATTTTTCAAATTTTGTGACAAGGGCGTCACCTCCGGTGAAGTATTTTGAATCCTTTGATTAGTGTTTTTGTTAGAAAGCTTCGGGTTATTATTTTTAACATTACCACCTTTGTTTTGGTGGTTAGGAGCCTTTTTACTTTTTGGAAAACGCGGACATTGCCTCCAATTAGCTGCGTGCTCTCCACCGCAATTTGCGCATTTGAGGGGATCCTCAAACTGCAAAGTACAATCTTTTGCTTGATGGGGTCCTGCACATTTCAGGCACTTCATTGGGAGATGACAGACTTCCGAACTGTGGAAGAATCCCTGACAACGCCAACATTGGTTGGGCCGTCTATTACGGGATCCATCATACGGTTCAGAAAGCTACACGAGTACCGAACATATCTACGTAATTGTAGATTGAGTCAGCATTTAGATCATTAATTAATTGAATGTAAATCAGCGGCATTGGGGCTTTGCTTTGGAATTTAGTTAAACGGGAAATTTTGTGAATTTTGAAACCCTCCGACTCAATTTCTTTTTTAACAGCTTCGAGTTCGGTGGAAGTGGGAAGAGTCCTCTCAAAATAAGTTTGAGTGGTCTTTCCGATTTTAACATGAAAGATTTGAATGCGATTTGTTCGTGCCTGAAATATGTGGCAAGCTTTCTATATTCCTCCTCACTTTGAACAGTAATTCTCAGGAAACGCCCTGATAATTTACTTTGAAGTGTGGGGGCAAGGCTATGAGCAAAAACCATAAGGTCGGTCCAATCCGGATTTGGCTGGATAAAGAATGGCGGATTTTTTAAACCCTAGGAGCGACAGCCGTAGCTGCTTGCTCGGTATCACCAATCTCCTCCAACTCCTCAGAAGCATTAGCTAGGATTATGGAAGGGGCTGATGGGGCAGAGGTATTTGGATGCGTTAAGATGGCGGCAGGGGAAGAAAGAAAAGGCTTACCATTAAGCTTAGTGGTCTGTTTCTTCGGTGGCGATCTAAACCATCCCGTCAACAGTCGCCCTTTGCGGGTTTCCCTCTTGACCCGGTATTTGGGTGCATTACTTGTATTGTTCGAAGTATTATTTTCCGCAGAAGCAGTGGATTTCTTTCTTTGAAGTGACCCTAGCAACTATTTTGTCTAGGGCCACCTGGTTTGGCGGGATACTAAAAAGCGGGACATCTAGAGAGTCCCTAACTGTAATTAGTTTGTTGTAAATGCTTTCGAGTTCACCTTGGAAGTGGCTGTACTCCTCTCGGGTAGATGGAATAATGGCGATTTTGGCGGCTGCGCAGGCCGTCTCGGAGTTTAAGTAGCTCGTGATATTGCGCAGCATTGTCAGTGATGAATTCCTCGGTCGGTCGTACACTGCGGCACAGGAGGTGATTTAGCATTTTGTACTTGATCATTGGAAGTGGCAGCTTCCTCTGATAAAGGTTTATTTTCCATAATCAATAGAATGTCCGTTAGTCCGTTCCAGATCGTAATCAGATGGGGCAAGGCAATGTAGAAATTGTGTGCTCAATCGCACACAGTGAAGTGTAGAAAGACAGGAACGTCAGTACAGCAAGTGACTTCCGCTCGAATCCAAACGCTTGCTAAAGAACAAGCCAACTCGTCGGTTGACGCACGGCGAAGAGGTTAGCGAAGGCTACGGCGCGAAGAAAGGCAGAATTTCCGATGCCGAGCAAGCTGGTTTATCTTTAAAATATGCGCTTGAAGACCACTGCAGAATCCCGACATATTTACTGTATTGGCATAAGATTGCTTTCTTAAGCTACTTATATCAGTGCTTCTCAAACTTTCAACCCAATATTCAATCAGAATTTCCATCGCGCCTCCCTTCCATACAATAACAATGTTTTGAATTCAACAATACTATATTTTGACGCTAAAGCTACAATATGATTTCAACCTCTTAAGAGTCATTAGCGTATATATGCGTCTCGCTCACCCAAAACGTGTATTGTCCTGGGCGTATGTATACGTCATTCCGAATTACGATCTTTTCTGTGCATTGCTATCCATAAAATTATTCCTAAGGCTTTGGAAGGCAACAAAAGGACTTCGACAGAGTTTACGAAGGATTTACTTATTTCAGAGTATTTGCTTATTTATTCCTTTTCTTCCCCCAGCCTTCCAATAGCGCATCTACGTGGAAAAAAGGTGTCATTGGGGAGTGAATTGCGTAACTTTTAATCAGCTGCTAAGAGATTAATTATAAACAGTCTAAATTAATAAGATAATTGTTAATTTTTGTACATAATTTTACACATGACTAGCCCATGAGGTCACTGGTAATTATTAAACTTGTGTTCTGAACTTCGTATTATAAATTAATTATAAAATACATCGTGCAGTACTGATACATTTATAAGTGTATTATCATCGTAAATGGGTATTTTATTTTTATTATGTCACAATGGGTTTATTTTGTTTACTTTCAGTAAATTAATTATTTTTTTTAAAATAATCTTTTGTTTTCGACTTTTCTATATGCTCGCACCTCTCTCATAGAGTTATCACGCCTCCCTAGGGGGCGCGCCCCACCATTTGAGAAACGCTGACTTATATCAATGCTGCCTTTTTTAGGAAGGTCAAAACAGTACAGACAAGCACTGCTTCAGTATCACTTTTTATTGGAATGAAAGAGTTAGAAAGCATTCTGCCAATTCACCATCATATATTCTCGCATATCTAAGCACTACTGTCAATTAATGCGTACGATAAATATATGGTGCATAATAAACGCTCTGAGAAAAGTATTTAGTTTTCTGATTGTCCTTTATAATATTTTCCTGAACTTCATTTCCCATTATCTCAATTATTTCTTCACATATTGTAGAAGACAAATAGGAAGTTTTTCCTCGACCTTTCTTGCTGTATCTTGCAATATGTGAACTGAGAAAAGGGTCATACTCCGCTATTAGCTCTAATATTCCTAAGTAGTTGCCATTATGTTGAAAACCAATATGGCATCTACATCACCACGAAACTCTAATCCACGTGATGAAAGAAATTTGATTAATGACTCTACTCGCTTCAGACTTAGAATCAATATATTCTTGTTCTTTATTAAACTGACTTTCCAAAGAACTATCAGTTCGATTATGTGTACGTCTTTTTCAAATAAGTGTCTGTTACGCATTCTTGTTGCATTGGATTTCATCTTGCATTTTCATTTTTTGTGCCGCATTTTTCCAGACAGAAAATCCTTTCAAAAATCGAGTTTGGTTGGCAGATGTTTCACTAAATAGGACACATGAAAAACAATATACGTGCTCTGTGAATGGCGAATACCTGAGCCATTCTCTTTTGATTACTTCACCACTTGCATGTTTTCGAAGCATCATCGAGAGGGAAAATTTTCTTTTACAATCATCATACTGTTTGCATGAAGCCAAAACATCATTGCCAAACTCTTGATATTCCGCAAAATTTTTCTTTTACACCAGAAGTTTCGTACGTCTTCGGTAATATTTCTTCATATCCCAATATCACTTTGATATTCACGTCCAAGGTGGTTTCTGTATTGAATATCTAACTGAACATTTGAATCAGCTTGAATGTCACCTTACATCTGAACTTTATCTTCCTCTTCTACAATTTTTGCGGTGTAGGATCTAACGCCATAATTTCACCTGTAGACGTACTTGGAGAAATATCAAGTAGACTTTCTTTTGATGTTCTACAAGTGAAGCCAAGTGGAAATAGATTATATGTTTTATTCATTTGTTCAGCGATCTTGTTTGATTTTTATTCTTTTTTCTTTTAATTTTTGGTTTTGGCACCACTTAGGTACCTCTTCTTTAATAATGTCGACATTTAGGAATACAAAAACCTACAAAAAGAAAGCAAAACAGTAATTATTTAAGTCTCAGCCAAAAGTAAATAAGAGTTTAGAGACTAGGACAAGATTCACTTCTTTATGGACGTTGGCTTTTTCGCATTTTATTATAACTAAGTCCTAATGTAAACTCTAAAAATTTATCTTATATAATTTACTGTAAAAAGATCATATATTATTTTTTGCAACGTCAATTATTTCATATACATAAACTGAACTAACTCATAAAATAATTAAGCCTTGATTATACGCCAGTTTCAGGAAAGGAAAAGCTAAATAACCTCCTAAGATGTTCTGTACAGTAATCTGTGTGTAATTATTCAGTGTTCTGTGAAGTAATTATCCATAGGATGGTGTAAATTGGATATACAAGGCAATGTTTACGTCGCACACATGTGCTCTTGACATCACAGACTTCACAGTCAGATGTTTTTGGAGCGCTAACAGAAAACAGAACACTCTCTTGAGAGTCCCTAAAAAGCTTGGGGCCCATAAGCAATTGCCTACTCCGCCTAATGAATAATCCGGTATTGCATGCACTTAATAAGATTTCCTAAAAGTAGTAACTTCGGTTCCATTTAGGATCTGGGGGATGTACTTGACAAAACTTTGACAAATGATACTTAAGTCTACCTTCCATCAGTTGAAAACTTCGATGAAAGATAAATACTGTTGTTACCACGAATATTCATGCATATTTTGCGTAATTTTATGGAATCAGTGCTAAAATGAATGCGGGATTTCATTCTTTCAAAAAATAGTTCTATGAAAGTTTGTGACCTTTTTGACCATACAGTGTATAAAATGTTAAATCGTAATGCGACTGAAATAGTCAAATGGTCTTGGCCACGAAGTCGTGGTCAGGTTTATCTTTGTCCAATCAAATGCTCTAATCTTTGTGTCCACTGTGTAGGGAGGTTGATGCACGCTACAGCTGTAGAGACTGAAATTTCTCATTTTGTCGTGGTGTGGAAATTTGAGGAGGGAGATCTAAGCTCATATATCGTCACTTGACCATGGTTCGATATAATGAGGTTCGTCACCAAGAGCCCTCTTGTTGATTCTAAATGTAACGTTAATAAACAATCAATCTATCTATTCTGCCATTTAGAATGTAAACCATTATGTAAAATAAGGGCATCTACATCGCATATAAAATAAAAATAACTTTCAAAATCCTCAATGGTTTTGTTAAAAATTTTAGGAAAATGGCTCTAGCTCGAATAATCTAAATGTATCAGCTGTTTTCGCACTGGAACTTTCAAAAAACAACTTTTGTCATACCACCACTGCTACCAAAACGTATTTTCTCATCTATTGTCACAATAATAGTTCACTTCAATTCGTGGCCGCGGTATCCTAGTGGTCAATGTATCGGATCGTGGCTGGCTAGTCACGAGTTCGAGCCCAGTACTACTAAAGACTTGTCGTGTTCTGTTTGTGTGGTGTGGTAGTTAGGAAAGCGGGTGCTAGCTTAGGTGTCGTCCTCGTCACTTGACCATGTTCAAAATGACGAGAACGCATAAGAATTTTAACTAAGTTTGAAGATCTCAATAAATACGAATTAATTTTGTTTATTGAACAAATTCGCAATAAAACTTTTGACCAAGACATCTTTTTGTTAACAAAACACTGTCGAGAAGCACTTACTGTAGCATGTTTGAAAAAACAGGTACTCAAATACAAGTTTGAAGTATTTGAGTACCTGTTAATAATTGCATTTCTTAGAGAATTAATACTGGACGCGAAGCAAAAACATTTCTTCAGAAATAAACGGCACAGTTCGAAAGAAACAGAGAAATATGTTTCTTAAAAGAAAGAATTGCGCAAAATTGGAAAATATATTTAGAAGTACAAATTAAACCTCAATTTTCAGATTTTTATAATTTTCTTAAAAATTAACCCTGTAACATCTAGATATAGTTAAGTTATACTTTCATAAGACATTTTTTGAGTATTTGTTTGTTCTCCTTACTCCTTTATTATTTTTGGGTATATCTGTATTACTATCGATTCTTTTAATTTGTTTATAAAAGTAATCTTCTTACGCAACACAGGCTTCTCAATTATATTCATTATACTTATAAATTTATTTTTTTAAAATTCTACTCAAACGGTAGATATTCTCTTATAGTCATTCCCATCCACCCCACATAACAAATAATGCAAAAAAAAAAAAATGTAAGTCAATACTTACTTAGGTCAACAAAGAAAAATTTTATTTTAGTTTATTTTTATTAAATAATTACAATTAATATAAATATGTATATACATAGGACGGAATCACACTATTCAGTAGCAAAAAAGAAAGTGTATTTCCTTGTAATTTTCCATACTGGTAGTTGGATATCAAAAGCAGTTGAATAATCAATGTATACTTTCGCCATTTATTGCCTTCATTCGGAACAAATTTAATTTTTTCTCCCATATAAAAATAAAATTAATAAAAAATTAATGATTTAATATTTGGAAAAACTGTATTAACATCAAGTGTTATCCATTGCAAGTTAAAAAAATCTATTTGAACTTGAGTGGATCAATAAAAAGTATTTTGTTAAGAATTGAAAATTTAAACAAGATATATATATATATATATATATATATATTATATATATATAGGCTTAATCTCTTGTTTGTAGAGAATAAGCCTATATATTCTCACATATTTTGTGGCTGCATTGCGCCTATGTATGTTAGAATTTTGACATATAAATTTTAGGTCTTTTTAAGATCCTGTAATTATATATATATATGCACACATATATAGGGAGAGTGTGAACTATTAGTAGGATTTGAAAAATACACCTTATATTGAGAATCTGATTTTATTTCATTCTATTGATTTTACTTCAGGCTAGACCAATTTCATTTTTTAAAGTTAATTATGCAAATATAATGAGAAATAAAATAAAACGAATCAATTATATATATGTAATTTAAATATAAAAAAGACAGATAGTGTAATCAAAATTAAATGTGGGTGCTGTGAGTAATAGATGTTGTGTTTAATTTCAAGTTAAGAAAGTGGACTGAATTTGAGATGCATTTGGATTTTATTTAGATTGAGTCTTCAAAACTAGCGTGTGTTTTTCATTTCAATTTATATAAATTTTTTCCACTTGTGTCAGTGTTATTAATTACTCAAAATTGAAACTTGTTATTACCTCCCTCAAGTATAAGTTTGTTTGAAACAAAAAATTCTTTCTGTTTGTGTTTTCCACGTTGAGATTGTTTTTTTTTAGTTAATTTTGTTGTAGCTTAGTTGTTTTTAACGTGACCGTAGAACAATACAATTATTATTTTCGAGAACGTCATAATTTTGTATTACAATCTAACTTTAAACATGATAACTCCGGTCATGTCACGTGGTTGCGGTAGCCGAGTAGAAATGGTTGTGAACTCGTAGCCAACGAATTCCTAATACCACTAAAGACTTGCCTTGTAGAGGGTCTGAGACACGTTAAATACGTCGGGACTCAAAGTGCTCACGTTTGCAAAATTCAAAAAGTGGGTGTCAGCTTAGATGTTGCTCTCGTCACCTGACCTAGGTTTAAAATGACAAAGTCCGCCGTCTATAGCTCTCGTGCGGTGCAGAGGGCGACACTAAAAAATAGCAAAACTGAATCGGATGACATCGCGGTTTTCGATTCCTACTATTAGCTCACACTCTCTCTCTATTTATTTATTTGTTTATTTATTTATCTTAATGGAATTTTCAATTGTTAATAAAATACATTTTAAAGCACTCCATTGAGCTGAAATTTTATATACATGATTATTTTGGATGACAATACAGTCATTTAATTATAATTAAGAAAAATTAATGGCTTAAAACTAATTATTTAAAGAATTACAAATACAGCCACGTTGGCGAATTAGCGACAATTTTGACGACTTGTGTCAAAACTTGAAAAGGTTTTTTTCTCACGTTTTAAAGCATTCAGTTGAACTAAAATTTTATAGACACGATTGTTTTGGATGACAATACGATACTTGAATGATAATGAATAAAAATGAATGACCACTGAATGTTGCGATTCTGTCCTACGTATATACATATTTATATTCATTGTAACTATTTAATAAAAAGTAGCTAAAATAAAAATTTTCTTTGATCTAAGTAGAAATTGACTTAATTTTTTTTAATATATATATATATATATTACTTGTGTTTTTTAAACTTTCACTTCCTATTACAGGAAGCCCTAATCATACTTCAGATGCATAATCTGCATAATATATGATGTTATCGTGAATTTAATGTGTCGCTATCTCCATTAATATACGCTTCGGTCTCTAGTGATGTCTGGAATTTAATATATACTATGGTCCTCGATAGTATTCCTAATTCTCAATTTACATTCTTATTCATCAGTTTGTGACGGGCTCATCGCGATTTCCACTAAAACTTTTTGGTTTCTTTGGGGCCAGAATGGCAATTCTTTGCAACCAACTCGAGAAGAGAAACGTGAAATATGCAAATTAAGAATCTTATAAATGGTAGAAGTTTAGCGTACGCGGTGTGGCTGTGGTAAGTGAATAAACGAGGTCTATGATTACTAGTGTAAAAACTTAAGTGAGAGGAAATCCCGCATCCTATCCGTGCCAGTGTGTTCAAGTTAAAGGTGGATACCATTCCACACGAGTTAAAGCGACGTCAGTTAGGATTAAAGCGAATTGCTGCTTACCAAAGATAGAGCGGTAAGAACATCTAATTAAACTACTAAGAATTGTGTATTTATTCACAGTCGGTAAAGTTAGATATAGTGGTCAGTGACGCGATTATTTGTTAATACGTATTGTGTGTCTCTTCACCTCAGATTCACTTGGCTTGAATATTAATACTATAATTGTGTATATTGTTTAAGTTACGATCTTAAGAAAGGGATATTAAGATTATGGCACAACGTCTGGTTCTTCATTCACTCCCACATCTCTAGGTCGCGAAGATAATGTAGAAGTAAGGCGGACCCACGGGAACCTGCCTTACAAGTTGTATCCTAACAAGTAATATAAAAAAAATTTTAAGTAAATTCCTACTTTGAATGGATGTATTTTATTAACGACTGAAAGTTTGAACAGAATATATGCATATATATAGGGAGATAGTGAACAATACAGACGAATCTAAAATGGAGTCAGAAACCGCTAATTAGTTTAATTAAATTTAATTTTAATTAATTATAATTAAATTATCATATTTTTACCCAAAACAATAATGTGTTAGAAAATTTCAGCTCAAATGAGAGCTTTAAAATGTGAGAAATAAACCTTTTAATGTTTTGACACACGTCACCAAAAATGATGTCAACGTGGCTGTATTTGTAATTCTTTGAATAATTAGTTTTAATCAATTAATTTTTATTAATTATGATTAAATACTGTATTGTCATCCAACATAATCATGTATATAAAATTTCAGCTCAATGAAGCGCTTTAAAATGTATTTTATGAACGATTGAAAACTCCACCAAGATGCATATTGTTTTCCATTCATAAACATGAAAGTTATCAATGGTATCCAAAAATTAATGGTTTGTATTTTCTATTCATTTACATCATGGTCTTTGGTTGTAGCTTGAATTTAATGTACACAGTCGAATTTAGTCGAAAATATTCAAACAGAATAATTAATGCAAATTTTTATTTCAAAAAATAATTTTTTTTTTTGGAAAACGGTAAAATACTTATGCAAACTCGGCATATTAATTCAAGGTCTGAACGTATATTATATTCAAAATCCAAATTTAAACTACCGAAATTCAACCTTTCAGCTTTTAATGGCAATGTTAAAAATGTGCTGAGTTTCAAGCAAAATTGTCTGTTTTAGACAATGCAACTTGATTAATAAGAAGTTTCCCGGTTGT
The DNA here is from genome assembly GCA_019973955.1 of Trichonephila inaurata madagascariensis. NCBI lineage: Eukaryota > Metazoa > Arthropoda > Arachnida > Araneae > Nephilidae > Trichonephila > Trichonephila inaurata. The sequence goes on along the minus strand of BMAV01017721.1, from coordinate 828,133 downwards.
GTGTTTGAATTATTCTGAAGCGTGGGAGACCTCTTGAACAGTCGTTATGATAATAAAAGCGAACTTGCTTATTTACTACTACCCAGCCTTTTTGGCATTTTGAACTTAACGTGAACTGATCTGCATTTTTCTACAGGGGGCTCGTTGAGAATATAATGTTCAGCGTGAACACAAAAGGTGGACTCGATTTTAAAAAATCATATTATCGAAATTACTGCACCTATTACAATAAGTGATACGTGATGCCAAGAGAAATACACCAAGTTTTTTTTTCTCACCAATGATCAACAGGGGTGTCAGCACTTTCAAGGTCAGTGTGATTAAAAATTCAAACGGGATGACAATGACAGAGAATTTTTTTGAGTATTAGCGTATGCACGAGTTTTTACGGTTATTTCGGTGCAATGTGCATTAGGAAATCGCTACGGAAAAGATGCACCAACCAACAAGAGCGTTGTGTGATGATATCATCAATTAAAAAAACAGGTTTCTTATATCAAGAGAAAAGCAGCAAACAGCCAAGAGTCTCAGAAGAAGCAATGGAGAGGGCGAGGCAGAGTTTTGTTCGAAGTCCACGGAAGTCTACGAGAGTTGCCGCCGTGAGCTTGTCAAAAACAGTATAAAAAATTTAACAAAACATTATGCCAAAAATTTTGCTTTTGCAAAAAAACAGAGAATTTATGAAGCATTACAAACTATTGATAGAGTGAGGTTACAAAATGTATAGAACGAGCTGGAAAACAAATTGGATGAATGCCGTATAGCAAAAGGGTCACATCAAACATTTTTAACTGAAAAAATATCTTTTTACATTCATGTACCACTTATTATAATATGTGCAGTACTTTCGATAATATGAATTTTTAAATTGGGTCCATCTTTTTGCTCACCCTGCTTTCTGCATTCTGAATTTTTCAAAATATCCTGAATTCGAGTTTTTTACTAAAACATATGGTTAGGGATTATCCGAAATGTAATGTGAAATAATATCCATCAACATATACTGCTGGCCATCCAAAATGCAACCCGAAAAAAGCGCTAGATATATCCAATTCAAATTCATTAGAAAAATAATACGCAGCATGATTAGAAATTCTTCCTTCTACGATGTAGAAAAGACGATGAAATCAGTATTGGAGGCAACACGTGCCTACAACGAATGACAGTTGTTTAAAATTTTAAAGGTACCCATTCGGAACCATGATTTCAAAAAGCATGAATGGATAAATTTTTATGATTTTAGTGTCAGTTAGATTGCATGAAAAAAAGTTTGAAAAATAAAAAAAAAGAAAAACCCTTTTTGGCAAAAAAAAACTTAGAATAACCATTTTTCACAAAACGTTCCCCTTTTAAAAAAAATGTTTCTATAATAATAATTTTTTTTGTATAAAAGTAAAGAGAGTATGAACTAGATTTTTGAAAAAGTCACATTATTTTCACAGTTACCACTCATTGAAATAATGTGATCGGCGTTTTTTCCTTAAAATTTTTCCCCTCTGTTGTAGTAAAATATGGATAAATCCACTTCTAAGTTATATATTTCAAAAATTCTAGATCAGCCTCTGTATAGAGGTCTGAAATATATACAGGCCAAATATTATAATAGAAGTATTTTTTCCTGAAAGGAGAATGGGTCATTCTATGTTCATTTTTTGTCAAAATATTGTACTTAAATAATTTTTTATTGTAATAATATTCTTAAAACAATTTTATATAAGCTTTCTAATCTAAGTGACACTAAATATCATAAATATTATCCATTTATATGCTTTTGCAAAATCATGATTCCGAACAAAGTCGGATACCTTAAAGCAGCTGTCGCCAATCTTTTTGACCTCACGGACCAGTAAATTCGAAACTTAAATCTCAAGAGCCCCTAATAGAATTTTGTGAATATTATATAGATATACACTCACTTCCAAAAGTTAAGCAGGGAGAGGAAAATGCTAATTTCCGGAAGCCAATCAGAATTGAAGAGGATGCAATTCGCTGCAGACGTAGATGGAAGTATGCAAATATATTAGGTAACAGCCAATCGTGCTTTCATGTCAAAAAATATGCAAAAAGGGCAGTCTTGTAAGAAGCCAGCTTTATGAAGGGTTACAGAAAATGATTGTAAGTGCTGATAGAAGGTGTTTAAAGCTTTCGTACAATTTGTTTTCAAGACATACGTGTTTCTATGACTTCCAGAACACGAATGGAAGATTCTGAGCGCTGGCTTGCTATGGGGCACATTGAAGCAGGACAGTCGATCACAGATGTTGCTCTTTTCTTCGGCGTTCATCATTCTGTAATTTCACGTTTATGGAAACAATTCCAAATCACACAGACAGTTGTCCGAAGGCCCGTAGGTGGTCGCCCAAAGATTACAACCCCCACGGAAGATCAATAATTGCTATTGTAGCCAAGCGGAATCGCAGAGCGACCTCCACATTTGTGACATCTATGGTTACAGTGTCCATTGGTAACGCTAATATCTGCAGCTACTGTACGCCGAAGATTACGTATGAATGGACTGTATGCTCTGGTACCTCGAGTTTGTGTTCCTCTATCCGTCCAATCAAGAGGGGCATGATTAAAGTGGTGACGGAAACATGGCAATTGGACTGTGTCTGACTGGGGCAATGTCATGTTTACTGATGAGTCAAGATTTGCTCTGGAGCCAGATGACAAGCGTATAAGGATATGGCGTAAACAAGGAACACGCAATCAGCCTCAAAACATCACCGAACGTCACGGATTCTGAGGCGGAAGCATTATGGTGTGGGCAGGGATTTTATTAGGATACCGCACCGACCTGCACATCTTTAAACGGGGTTCTGTGACGGCTGTCCGCTATCGAGAGGAAGTCCTAGAACCCATTGTGAGATTGTATGCTGCAGCAGTTGGCCCTACTTTTGTTTTAATGGACGATAACGCACTTCCCCATAGAGCTGACATCGTCGATGACTACCTGGAGATTGAAGGGATTTCGCGTTTGGTGTGGCCAGCATATTCGCCCGACCTTAATCCCATTGAAAATCTTTGGGATGCTTTTAGCCGTGCTGTATCCTCACGTTTCCCACCTCCAGCCACTCTTATTGAGCTGGAAACTGCTTTACAAGAAGAATGGCGATTGCTTAATTCTGCGGTGGTTGACCACCTAATTGTAATCATGGTCAGAAGGTGTAAACTTTGCATACAGATGAGGGGTATCATATAATTTTATGAATGTCCTTTTTTTCATTTTATGCCATTTATTTTCACTTGATACAAAATTCTGTTTAAGTCTCTAGTTTGACATTGTCTGATAACTTACAAAAATTTAATATTGTTTTCATTTCTGTGTATAATTATTGATTTTGTTTAATGTATAAAAATATATGCTACTTTACTGCCGAATTTTGTGTCAATCAAAGCAGTATTTGTTGATTTGTTTGCATTTTACATCTTCGTGCTTAACTTTTGGAAGAGAGTGTATTTATAAAAAAATTGTCATCTAAAGACGAAATCAATGCATCTTAAAACATAACGTGATAAGTGAGTATACTCCACATTTTTCTGGGGCCCAACAAAATTTTTTCAAGGACCACCATTTCGGCGACCTCTGGTTTAAAGTATCAATGCATTAAACGCCTGTGTTTTTGAGATGGGTAATCGGAACAGCGGACACTTTTTGCGGATATTGCATTGCTGTAAATGATCTTAAATACTAAGGTCAAAGACCAATTGTGGAATAGACCTTATTTGTTATGATATGTGCGGTTTCTGTTGTGGTAGAGCAATCGATTCGCGCATTATGCTTGTCTTCCCGTGTAATAGTGTTGTTGTTTCTTTCATGGTGTTACATTCTGCACAGTCATCAATAAATTGAAAATATATGAAGGTCATCAATAATTGCGAAACCAGTTTAGAGGGAACCGATTTAAATTTCGAGAATTTATCCATTATGTTTTTATAAAACTGGATTTGTAACTGATTTCCGGTTTTAGTCGAGAAGAAAACCGAAAAACAATACTCTTGAGCTTTATCAAAACTTCTCTATTACTAATGGCAACGATGATCTATAACTCACAGAGCATTACGCTTCTGTAATCAGATGATCATGGTACCCTAGTTGTCGTTGTTACGGACTCATGAGTGTCAGTGAAAACCTGTCTTGTGGAAAGCCTGTTGTGTATAAAAGTCTTCACGTTGGTGTGGGGGTGAATGTTTGTGGATTTGGGTTTCAACTCAGATATCAAACTCATTGCATGACCCAGATCTGTCGCCAACAGCCCTAGCGATATCAATGAATACTCACTCAATCTACTATAATCAGAGTGTACAGACTTTCTTCAATGAGCATTATATGTTTCATTATGTAGTGAACTTTATAGAACAGGAACATTTATGTATTGATAATTATTGTTGAAGATTGAGAAACTTCTTAGGAACAATTATGAGATGGTATTGTTATGGTGTCATAAATAATCCATTTTCCCGCTAATGCTTGTGAGCAAACGTGTTTGTCAAAAGTAAACAACAACCTTCAAAATAAAAATAACAAAAAGAAACCTCGACCACAAAAGCTACATTCCATCTAAACTTTCTTTGCTTTTGTTTCGACGATCTTTAAAAGGTTCCGGAAAATTGATCCACAATTAAATATTATTTAATTGGTGTATTCTTTCCCAGAATTACTGTAACCGCACATATTACTCACTAGAGTTGCATTAAGAAACTACATCAAGTATTTATTCTTCCTTCAAGTGGTTTTTCTCAGAACTCTCTAGTCTCGTCCTCAGATCAATGAACGACATTTTTTTGAAAGTTATTACGCTGAACAATTATGTCGTCATCCCGTTCACGTGAACCGATGAACAGAACGGATAATCACAGCCAAGCTTCGGCGATGATTGCTCTCGGAGATGGTGACACGATAAGGACTTAATTCAGCGCACGTTTTCTACGCATCTGCTTGTTAAAAAGAGATTGCGAAAGTTCTCTCGAACTTTACCATCTGTCCTAGGAAAAGGATTGGACGTGCGAAATCAGATATGCATTGCATTTGATAAGTTTGACATGTTAGTTTTTAGTAATCGATGATCACGCGGGGGGAAATGATTTACACTCGATAAGAAAACTGTCTTTAATTTTAATGGTGGGTTTTCATATGATATAGTTATACCTCTCCTTGATTGGTTTGTGTGTGTGTGAACAAAATAATTAATGAAACAGAAATTTAGAAAATGAATACAAATCGCAACTAAACAGATTCGCCCTCTACTATTCAAATCCTGTAGTTTACGCTCTACGTATTTCAATTTGTTAAAAGGAGTGCAATCTAGATATATAGGAAAAGAACGACTGACTCACTCGTCACGAAATGATTGGACCTATAAGCTTGAAATTCGGCTTGCTTGTTCCTTTTGTTGAATAGACACACACAGAACAGGTTTAGCGGAAATGAACTCCCATTGAGGTTTTAGGGGGTTATGGGGCGTTATAGATAAAACAATTTCCCATTTCCAAATATTACTTACGAAATGAAACTTGGCAAGCATGCTGCTTTTGTTAGGTAGAAATCCGCTAAGAACGGGTTTAAGTTAATCAAAGTCCCTAGAGGGTGGCTACAGATGAAAAGAAATCCCTTTTTTTAACTATTAGACCTACAGATTTCGAATTCGACAAGCATGCTTCTTTAGTTAAAAAGACATCTGAAATGGTGTTCGAAGAATCAGACTCCATTGGGTTCTGGGCTACAGGGGCCTGACTGACAAATATACTTCTTGTTTAGAAATGTAAGTTGTGTCCTTTCTAAATCAGCAGGTGTTTTCTATGAAAATGTTATTTAACAGAATCGAAAGTGTAATGCTAGCACTTCGATCATTATGTTATACTCAGCGAAGCACTCGAGTAACAACAAAAGTAATATCTATCTTCTACTCTCAGCATAAATCACTTGATCGGAAAAGATTTTTATGTTTGTTACCGAGATGGGATTTGCTTCATTTTAAACATAATTGTGTGTGTGCGCGTGTAGCATCTTTAATAAATGAATAGGAACTATCTGTCAGTGGTGAAACAATAATAATCATGCTCTATGAAGTGAAACAAATTAGATAAAACTTGCAAGCATTTAATAATTGGTTTCGATAACTTTATTTTTTAAATATACATACTCCCAATTCTTTCTTGACTCGGATTTGAAATACAGTAGAACCTGTTTTCGAGCGGTCTTTTTTTTTGTGCAATTTTATTTTTGTGCGATTTTGTTTTTGTACGATATTTTTATTTTGCGGTATATGAATTTCAACGGCATAGACGCCACTGTAATGTTTTCTATAAATGTACATATATACATTGCAAGACCCTCTTTTCATTGGTTATAAACAGTCTCTTTACTATGCACGTTCAGTTTCTTTCTCTCAACACTATAGCAGCATGTACTTGATTGAAGATTAAACTTTCAGTGAAAGTGACATTATCAATAATTTAAAAGCTTATGAAGATTAATAAAAAGAACCGGATTCCTTGAGAACAGATAAAATATATGCAGGGGATGCAACTTTCCAGCAAATCAGAAAAACATTTTCTTAAAATAGATAACAATTCCGAATAGAGTTTGTAAGGCATTAGCCCGTGGGTGTTGCCTTACTTCTAGGTTATTCTCGTGACCTAGGGGTGTGGGAGTGAAGGAAGAACCAGGCGTTGCCATAATCTTAATATCCCTTTATTAAGATCTTAAATTAAACACTATACAATGATAATATATATGTTTAAACTTAGCGGATCCGAGGCGAAGAAACACACAATACGTATTATCAAATAAGCACGAGACCCTGACCACTATATTTAACTTTACCGCTTACTCCTAACCTCTGTATGTACACTGTTCCTAGTACTTAATAGCACGATCCTACCTCTATATCTTGGGTAGCAGCAACTCTCTCGGATCCTAAATGACTTTTCTTTATCTCGAGTGGAATGGTATCCACATTGACTTGAACGCACTGGCACGAATAACTGAACTCTTGAAATTCGTCTAACTTCTCTTACTTTAGCTTATGCGCTTAAACACAGACTAGCATAATCACTTCCCAAAAGGTGACACTGCTTACGCTAAACTTCTGCTATTTAAAAGGTTCTTAATTTGCATAATCATGCTTCGCTTCTGGATTTGGTTGGAAAGAATTTGCCTTTTTTGGCCCCAAAGAACCCGAGAAGACAATTAATGGAAAATGCGAAGAGCCCGTCATAAGTTTAAAATTCCAAAAAAACTTAGATCCACACACTCACACATGTGTAATGAGTGCCCTTCTCCTAGAATATCAGCGTGAGCTAGAGGTTCAGGAATAAATGAAGAACTAGAAGCTGCCATAATCTTAATATTTCTTTATTAAAATCTTAACTTAAACTAATTACAGATTAGATAATAATATGATATGTGAGAGAATCTACGGTGGCTAAACACACAATATATAATACTGAAATAACTTAACACAGGCCACTATCAATAACTAACTCGCCTAAGCTCAATTTCAATGCGAACACAGATCCGAATATTTAAATGGTCACTCCTACCTTAATGTCCAACGAAGCCTCAATCTATCTGATCCTAACTGAAGTTGCGGTTCACTGGCGTGCAATGGTATGCACCTTGACTAAGGGCTCTCTGTCACGGGTAACTTCTCTTGACTCTCACTTAACTTCTTGAAATACTCTTCACACTTGCCCCAGGAACTAACATAACACTCCCCAAATGCCACACCGCTTACTCTAAACTTCTGTTATTTAAAAGCTTCCTAATTTGCAACTTTCCTTCACGTTTTACTTCTCGGGTTGGTTGGAAAAGAATTGCCATTTATTCTGTCCCCAAAGAACCCAAAAGTACATGATAATGAAAAAACGCGTGAGCCTGTCACGCATGTATATCTAATTATCGCGACGTTCACAAGCAACTGACAAACCAAACGTCGTCACAAAAACTTATCATTTACTTAATGATGATAAAAAATAAATTAATTGAAAGCGAATTTGAACTAATTCATCACAAGAAGATGCGTGCTTTGGATTATGATGAGTAGCAGTGAATAATGTAAGTGCAGCTTGTGTGTGTGTGTGAAAATGTCTCCATGTATACAATGAGGTATTAAATGTTTTTAAAATGTCTCCATGTCTAATTTAATTATTTATTTCATTTGGAAATACTTTCTTGTAAATTTCTTTAGTAAGTGACATGTTTTTTTAAGTGCCCCCTTTTTTATGCGATCCCTACCGTCGCACAAAAAAAAAAAATCCTGTAGTACGTCGACAAAGTTGTTCGTTATATGTAAGTATTTATGATACTTTTGGATTTTTTTTTAATGCGATCTCTACCACACAAAAACAGGTTTTGCTTATAATACGATCCATAAAAAGGCACAGTTTGCTTACTAATTCTATGTTCGCGCTAAACCAGTGAACATAGACTTGCTAATTGTTATGATCACTGGGCTAGTGAACGTTTTGAAGATATACAAACTCAAGGCAAATGAATTGAGGATTGACTAATTCTTAGAGGAGAGAATAATTATAATATCTCTGATTATATCCGCAAAGGGTAGGAGGGGGTGTGAGGGAGTGAATATTAACGTCGCACTGCTCAGCTATACGAGGGCTTCTGCCGACGTACCTCGTCATTTTGAATCATGCTCAGGTGACGAGGATGACACCCTTCTCCTAACTACCACACCACACCAAAGGGAAGACGTTTGAGCTCTCGACAGATTTAACATGCATCGCTCCCCCTACACGGCGAGTTTTTAATGGTACTGGGCTCGAACTCATGACACGCGAGCCACGAGTCCTTTACCTTGACCACTAAGCTACCACGGCCACGAAGAAGAGGAGATGCAATAAAATATGTTAATGATCAACAAATAGCCTCAAATAGTCAATTCGCCATCAAGGGATTATTATTTTAACTACTGATGCATTGAACCTGATTACAGGAGTTAGGTAAAAGTCTGCTTTCTCTAATGGTTACCTGCACATGTTGACATTACAGGCAATGAAAATGCGAATAAACTGACGAAAGCAGCTAGAAATCTTAATAATGGCAACTTTGTCAACGTTACCTTATTTGACGCAAATACTGTTAAAAATTTTAAATTGAGAGAGAAGTGTCAATTCCTGTAAGGCATCAACTCTTTAATACAGTTGGAGACTATTTTATAATAAAGACCATTGCTATAGGTTTAGAACTGGTCACTAAAGGGGAATGAAGATAGATAGGGATGGTAGAACTTCTCTCTCTCTGATAAATATTTAGATACAGAGCTAACATCTGCTTAGATTTTTGACTGTCCAACTATTCTCGATGCTCTATAAGAAATAGGGGTTCTATTTTCGTCAACAAGCCTCTATGTGGATAGATTGCCAGAATAGTCATCTGGGCCTGTGGTACTGTTTGGTTTGGTTCTGTCATGGATTCGAGACATCATCATTGAACATAACCATTTTTCAAATTCTTGCTTTTGTCAATATTGATTTTAATTTTCAAAAATATATTGTAACAGTGAAGAATTTCTCTTGTTATTATGATTGAATCAAAGACAAAGGCAAACAAATTTTATTCAATTTTTTTTTTAATCGATTGATGTATAATCTTCATTAGTGAGTATTTAGGAATTCAAGCAAACATTGAAACATTAAGAATTTTACGGCTCTGGAGAAGATGCTATGTATTTTCTCGATGTCTGTTTCTTCGTCACTTGGCTTTCTTTTTGGCGAGAAG
>BMAV01017721.1:803277-818083 GCA_019973955.1 Trichonephila inaurata madagascariensis | reverse complement strand
CAAAATTACGTGGTCCGTCACCAAAAGCCCTCGTATAGCTGAACAGTGGGACGTTAATATTCAATCAATCAATTTGGCTCAGGTACTTTCTGCAAAATTACGTTATGGCAATATTTAGCATCCGAATTAAAAAATTAATTCAAGCATCCAAATTTGGTAAAAAGGCCACCACACTTGATGGTGCCACCATGAAAAGGCTCTCACATCTGGGGGTTGCAAAGGTTAAGTTGCTAAGTTTCAGCCTATTGGGAATAAAAAAACATTATATGCCGAAGTCACCGATATATTAACTTCACAATGGATTCATAATTGTAGGGGTGGATGTCAGAAGAAGAAAAATAGATTCGACCATTTGATTTGCCAAATATATTGTTATATATCTTAATGAAATAAAAATACACTCTTCAAAATTTTTTTTTACCGTAAGAATACTCTTCTCAAAACCTCTTTCGTGAGAATATAAATTTTCATTTTGTTTTATGCAAAGCATAGAGAGAGCTTTATTAAAATTATTTCCAATACTTTTTGATTTATCGTAAAATTCGGCGTATAACGCGCACTTTTAACACAAAAAATAAGAATGAAATTTAAGGGTGCACGTTATACGTCGGATATAAAAACGATAGCTTTAAAAATTAAAAAAAAAGAGATGAGCTTTAAAAAAAATTAGGCTTCTTTATAACGAAATACAGTTTATTTAAAATAAATGACATTCTTCATAAAATTAAAGGGTTGTAGTTCTAGAAGTATACTAATTCTTCAAAATCTTGGGATAATACACCTCAAATAAATTACTTCAAAACGTAAAAGTATTTCTAGGTTTCTTCGTAAAAGAGGGGATGCGCGTTATACGGCGAATATATCTTAAAATTAAAAAATACAGCTCGAAAGTATAGGTGCGCGCTATACGCCGGATTTTATACGGTAGTTCTTTTTTTTCTCGCTTAAGAAACGATTCTACATTTCTGATTTTACTTATTTATCATAATAATTGAAACATTTAAAAATTTAACCATGATGTGTCATATATATGTGTGTTAAATCTCGTATGCTATGTATAATCATAGTCTGTTACCCCCCTCCCCGCGTCCGGACTTCCCCTTCCCCAAAGCTCTTGATTTTTTATCGATTGATTATAGTTCCATGTATATAGTAAGTAAGCTTTAATTAAGTTTTGTTTTCCTCATTAATTTTATTAATTAATGCTAATTATTTATTCAATTATGAATTCGTTACTGTTTTTTGTTCTGGAAAATCGACAAAATCAAAAGAATACGTTGGACGGCGTATTGGAGCATCATACGAGAATGATGGACCTTCGATCCTGGACTCCCCTTGAAAGATTCCTGTATGTTCCACTGTCTCTACTACGTATAAATATAATAAAAGTTGACAAACTGTAAATGTAAAATGCATCTATATCCGAATAAATACATATAATTAACAATTCTTATACCTCTGAGTTAACATTACTTTTCTTAAATGACTTTTCGAATTAGCCCTCAGGCCGGAACATTTTTTTTTTTTTTTTTTTTTGCCGCTCTTACAAACATCCGTCTGACAGATGGGTACGCAAATTGTTTTAAATTTTATTACCTTAAGGAGAGAGAGAGAGACTGTTTTAAATGTCCTTATCATTCATGAAATTGAGTAGAATTTTTAATACTTAAGTCTTTATGAGTCACACTAAGTATATTTTTATCATAAGAATTGTGACTAGTATATTTATAAAAACTTATTAGAAATTATTTATATCCATGTAAAAATAATTTTAAAAATAATAATACCAAAAACGAAGCAACTATAGGAATATCAGTATTATAGATGGGGATAGAGAAGAAAAATTTGCACATATCGAGAAAAAAATCGCCAAGTACCACCACGTGCTCCTTTCACTGGGTAGAGTCCAACTGAAGATGTTAAGGCACACACAGCCCAACCCAAAAATTACACCACAGCATCAAAGCAATAAATCATACATTCATCTACAGGCATCAAAGCAAATCATCCCTGTCTGAGAGACGGATGTTCCCTCAGAGGGTTAATTAAAAGATTTTGAATCATTTTACATGATATTTGGGCAACGGGGAGCGTATTTTTCTTTTTGGAATACAAATCATTTCTTCTTTTCACCGTTTTTGAAAAAGTGTATCACAACTGGTGTATTAAAGTCATAAAACTCTTTATAAAGATAGCAAGTTTTTCATTTTATTCACACCAGTTTTCGAATGAAAATTAAACCATGATAGAATAAATTTACATTATGTTTTTAAATTAAATTGTGCAAATTAATGTTAGCCGGTGGATCAAATAGCCGAGGGATCATAATCTCGAACACTTGATTGTGGCAACATTTTTGTGTTGTAGAGTACGTGAGACCATGGTAGCCATGGGTCGAGATAATGTATTCGTGGCCAGCATGTCATGAGTTCGAGTCAGGTACCGCTCAAGACACCCCGTGTAGAGGGGCTGATGCACGTTAAATCTATCGGTGCTCAAACATCTTCACGTTGGTGTGGTGTGACTGTTAGAAGAGGGGGTGCCAGTTCAGATGTCGTCCTCGTCCCATGACCATGGCTCAAAATGACCCGGTCCGTCACCAAAAGTCTTCGTGCAGCTGAGTAGGGTCACGTGAATATTCCCTCCCTCATTCATAAGATCGAGTCCAGGAGCCTATAAGGATAGGAATGATGCCTAAATCTGACGAGGTTTAAAATCCTTACGTTGGCGTGGAAGTTTGGAGAGAGGGGAGGCAGTTAGTGCCCGTGATTTAAAATTACGAGGTCTGTCGTTAACAGCTCTGATTGCGATCTTAATGAAGAATCAGTCAATTATTTCACGGAATGAAATGTTCGGAAACTATCAATCAAGGATCTTCTTCATCTCATTCTCAATATTTAAAAACATAGAAGAGTTTTAAAATTTTATTTATTTAAAATGGAATGTAATTAAGGTATCCGACTACGTTCGGAGCCGTGATCTTGCAAAAGCGTATAAATGGATAATATTTATGATATTTAGTGTCTCTGAGATTAGAAAATGTATATAAAATTGTTTTAAGAATATTATTACAATAAAAAATTATTTAAGTAAAATATTTTGACAAAAAAATGAGCATAGAATGACCCATTTTCAAAACATTCTTTTTTTATGAAAAATGTTTCTATTATATAATAATATTTTGCCTTTATATAGCTCAGACCTCTGTACAGAGGATCAACTAGAATTTTTGAAACACATAACTTAGAAGTGGATTTATCCATATTTTACAAGAAAAAAACGCCGATAATTACGCCTGAAAAGAATTGAATTTTTCAAAAATCCTAGTTGAGACACTATCGAGAAGTCTACTTTATCTAAGCAAAATATTATTATTATAGTATTTTTTATAAAAGGAGAACATTTTGAAAAAAAATGTTACTCTAAGTTAATTTTTTGCCAAAATATTGTATTTAAATAATTTTTTTTGTTATAATGTCCTTATAAAATAGTTTTATACGTGTATTATTATCTAAGTGACACTAAATATCATGAAAAATATCCATTTATGCACTTTTTTAAGACCCCGTTTCCGAACGTAGTCAGATACCTTAAAATGTTAATTTAAAATGATATTTTTTCAAATTGTAATTATATTTAAAGTGGTATTTATTTGAGATTTTACTTACTTAAAATGATATTTATTTAAAATTGTTCTTATTTAAAATGGTATTTATTTGTAAAATTTTAATTACTTAAAATACTAATAATTTAATGGTAATAATTAATTTTTTAATAAATTTTTTGAATTAAAATGGCTTATAATGTCTAAGTGGGAATATATTACACTTACTTGGTGCAGCAATTATTGTCCTTTCAGAAGTTTATTTATTAAAAATATTCGGGTGAGGAGCAATTATAAGGGTGAGTCGGAAAATAAGTTTTCCCTATCGACTGCGTCAGAGTAATACATAAGTCAAAACATAGAATGAGGCATTAAAGATAAGACACAACTTTATTTTTCCAACTTAAGTACCAAGTACATTGAGACATTTGTCACATACCACTTGATAAGCTTCAAAAAACCCTCCAGGAAACTCAAGGCTTTGCATACGGAAGAAGCGTTTACTTTTGTATGGACTCTTTGGGGGTTGGAACCAGTGTGTCACAGTACCTACCTGGTATTGTGACACACAGAGGAACGAAATTGAGAAAGGTGGTTTGGAAAAAGCGGCCTGGATTCCTCAGATCTGGCGTTCAGTTGTTGGATGAAATTACGAAACCACATTTGGCAACGGCAATGCAAAACCATATTGCAACTCTTGGCTGGGAGCCACTACACCATCCACCATTCAGTCCTAATCTCGCACTTAGTGATTTTCATTTGTTTCTGGCTTTGAAAAAAAATATCGCCTGAAGGCGCTTTGGAAACAATGCTGAAGTCAAACAAGCCGTTCAACGCTTCGTCCATATGCAAAGCTCTGAGATTTTTGAAGCTTATCAAGTAGTATGACAAATGTCTCAATGTACTTGGTACTTAAGTGGAAAAATAGAGTTATATCTTATCTTTAATGTCTCATTCTATGTTTTGACTTTCATACACAACTCTGACCACAGTCAACAGAGGAAACTTATTTTCCAATTCACCCTCATACTTCTAACTACTAGGGGGAAACCGCAAGCAATTCACACGTTCACTTCCAAGCAATAAGAAACAACAACTCAGTCGTTTCCGTAAACAACCAATTTTTTCAGAAATTGTTAAATTAACTCATCCACAACTTCAACAAATACACTTTTTCAAACTACATAATAAAAAACGAAACACACAATCAATTTATTATTTAAAAAAAAATCACTTTGACTATTCGTTTTAAGGGGTGGGCCACCTTCCTCAACGTGCAAAGAGGGGTGTTTCGGGTCTGAAGACGCAACCTGATCATTTGGGGGGTGGACGAAATGAAGCTGGGGGTGTAAACTTCGGCGGAAGCACCCATCAATATTATCGTCTGCAATGATCGTGATCATTGAGAGGGGTGGATCACGTTTGTTTACCCACACGTGAACGATAGGGAAGGTTTTTCCTCCCCTTCTCCATCAGACAGGTGTTGTGCTCACCCGAGGGTATTATTTTACCTTTAAGAATTCGGTAGCCAAAAGTTAATCAGTTTGGGTACGGTTATCAGAGATACTCTCACTTCCGTTAACTCAACTATAATGTGAAAATTAATTTCGTTTCAGGTTCGGAAATTGATGTAAATTATCTTAACTTTCGGGAAGCATGAATGTGTTTTTCTTTTTAATTTTGTGGGGAAAAAATGTAACATTTTCTTACACTGGAATTATTAATGATGTTATTGTTTTCATTATGGTTAAATAACGGCCAGTGATGAATGAATCCAATTCAAAGTGTTTAGTTTCCAGCATTTTTTAAAAAAATGTTATTTTGTTTCTCTGAGTGTTTAAAAAAAGAATTAAAGCATAGAATAGGCTCTAGAGTCGGCCAACACCGATCCTGTAATTTTGATTATCTGTCAGATGACATCTGGCCAAAATAAGAAAGGGCAAATTATTTCTTAATACACATCTTAATCGTTAAATGACGGTACAAAGCTGAATGTTTAAAGTATCCGACTACCCTAAAATCGTGAATTTTTTCAAAAACTTACAAACTTTTTTTTATGATTTTATTTTATAGGTCCAGCCAACGACACACCAACCACGGTGGTTGGTGTGCCGCTGACCTTCTGTACCCAAGGTTGCGGGTTCGACCCCGGTCCAAATCGATGGATTTTTATGATGCAGAAAATCGACAGCAGCCCTGTCGTATGATTATACGGCATGTAGAAGATACCTAGGGGGGGTGTAGGCAAAATTAAATCCTAGTACAGGTTCCCATTGTCAGAGCTCAGATGCCTCCCTCTAGGGAGGAAACAAGGAGTCAAAATTACCTGCGGCGATTGGTATCTGCCTATATGGCGCCGATATAAAGAGAGATACCTGTTTTCGGTGAATGTACTACGTAGATTGATGAACTATATTAATAACTGTTCATAATCTGCAGTTAGATATAAAAAAATGTATATGTCCTCTTACTAGCTTTATAAAAATACCAAGTTTATTACTTTACATTCACTAAAACAAAAACTAGAAGTGTTTTAGTAAAAGCAGATACCACTACTTTAAATATGATGTTATACGCGTTTTACTCGATTTTTTTTTTACCCTTTCATTTGAAAAAGGTCAAATGGGGACAGCGATTGCTCAAAAAGTTTTGTAAATAATTAATTGAATTTTTTTGTGTACGTTCTGTATACTAGTAAAAGTGTTTAAACCATCAGATTTATCAATCACTGCTTTATTACAAACTTTACAGTTCTTTATGCGAATATAATCACTGTTTTTGTAAGTGATTTCATATAATAACTAAGATAAAGTGCTCTAGTTTCTATAAAAATTAAAATATCTTTTATCTTGAAGGTCCTTTTATAAATGAATAACAAAACAACACATCAAAATTGAAAAATTGAAAATTTGTTTAAAAACTTTGTGTAAAGAATGGGTCCCGTTTATGTAATTTTTTTTAAGTTGTTACCAATTTTTTTCCCATTTTAGTAATAATAATTTTTTTTTCTCTTAAGTTTAGCATATTTTTCTTAAACTGTACTTTAAAAAATCTAAAATCCACAAAAAAGTTCCCATATCTCCATTTTTAAGCAAAAAAGTTGTTGTAAGTATTCGGATACCTTAAGGGTCTGCCAATAAGTGATATAGTTCTGGAAGGGGTCAATTTATATAAAAGGCGTCCCTAATCTTAATGTGAAACGGGCAAGGGGAGAAAGGAGGAGGGTCATATCAATTTTGGAAAAAATTTACAAAAATCCGTATTACTTGGTTAAGAGGTGACTAGCGAGTTTTTTGAAATTGTGGAAAGTTGACGCCCTCCATCACATCATTAGATACTGTGATCACAAGTGATTTTTTCACTAACGCGATCTTACATAGACGTGCTATTAATCACAATCGGATAAAATACTTTACTGGTTCGTAGATTATGTCGTGGATTGAAAGAATAATAAAAAAAAAAAACATATCACACAACACCTATCCTAGGTAAGTTTTTTGACCTTTTAGTTAAGATTCCAACATTTGCTTCTTAAAAATTACAGCCAGTTTTTAATTTTTTTCTCTTACAAAATGACTTAATTTCCAAAATTTCAATCTTATGTGAGTTACAAATTAAGCTGTAAGTCAGCGTTTCTTAAAGCTAAATGCAAGAAATTTGTGTTTTGCTTCCCGATATAACGAATAACCCCGGATTAATGAACAAAATATTCGGTCCCAATAAACTCGTTAAATGTGGGTCTGACTGAATCTCTTTTTAAATAAAAAACGTTTTTCTCGGTGCTGTAATAAATTTTTGACGTAGTTAAGATTAACTATAGCAGATGGTGCCAATATATTTTTAAAATAAATTTATTCTTGGCTAAGAATACTTTATAATACATGCAAATTACAACTTGAGCAATGAGTATGAACAGTTGTAGGAGTACAATAAGGGTTAGTTAGTCATTAGGCGGACAGGAGGTACCCTCTTCCTCAGTATATTTAAATAATAATAATAATAAATGCCAAAAACGAGCTGATGGGCTTAATACTGAAAGGATGTAAAACTGTTTCATAATTCAAGATAGCTCTCTAACAGGAATGTATATTAAGATAAAACATAAAACAAAATTTATAAAATAAATAATTCTTTTAATTATTGAAAATTCAAATTTATCCGAATTTAATTTTTAAATTTAATAGGGAAAGGCAAATAAAAATTATACATCCACTGAAGTATGTGTATTAGATCACATATTTATATCAGATAATATACCTACGCTAAACAGGGGTTGAAACAAAATAAGCTTTAAAAACATTACTGAATCGTAATTTGTAAGTCTTTTGTAATCCTTTTTAAAATCAAAACAAACATTAAGATCATTCAGAGAAGAAAGAAAAACAAAACCACGGAATGCTACTTTAAATCATTTTTAATAAAATGGGACAAGATAAAAATAAATTGTAGCTGAAATGAAATACGCTTACCCACAGTTTTTTTATACACATTTGATATCTATTTATAAATGTAAACAAACAGATAAGGACAGGAAAAATTTATTTTTAAATTTAGAAAGATGTTTATTTTGCGTTGTATTGTTTTGAAGAAGTGTATATACAAACAAAACAAACATAAACATTTACTAACTTTTTAAAAAAATAAGCATGTATGTTTTATTTCTATAACAGATTTTAATTCATTTACATTCGATATTTTAATATAAGAAACAAGACAACTCTTAAAACAATCGCTTCTACTTTTATTCCATTTTTGAAGTGAAAATTTAAGTTAAACTTGAATTGTGGTGAACTATATAAGCAATATATCGTCGCCTTTTTCATTAAAATTCTTTTGATTAGTAGATAATTTAATTTTTAAAAAAATATCTTTACGTAGTAACACAACAAAGTTTGGAATGAATGGATATTCAGAGTTAAATAAATTTCCACAGAGATTATTTTCAGACCATTTGCATTTGAGTATAAACTTGAAATTAAAAAAAATAATTACTCTGACTGCAGCCCTATTTTTTCTACATTTATATGATGTTATTGCATGTATTTTTCATATTACAGATAAATTTTACTTTGTTTCATTTTAAAAATGCAACAAAGTAAGAAATTAATTAAATTTGATCTTTAGTTTATGTTTTTTTCTATACTCCGTAAATAAACTCCCGTAAATAAACTCCAAACTAAAGTTAATGTACTTCATTAGACTGGAGTTATAAGTTTTTGACATTCCTCTGTTATCAACTTGACGAGAATTGTATGTAAATTTTATTCAAAACAATAAATTGCATCCTCTTGTTATTTAGAAAAACAGGAAAAAAGTAATTAAACTTCAGCTTGCCTAAATGCTATCGTAAACATATCAAACTAAATTAAAAATGCTATCGAAAACTTTATTCCATTACTATTTATATCTGTTTGAACATTTGTTTAAAAAATAAGTAAACATAGAACAATATAACAATAAGCAGTTATTAAAACAAGGCTTTTATTTTTACTATGAGGAAACAAAAATCTTTGCTTTGAAAAAGTGTATTATTGAATCCTTTATTATTAAACACAGAAGAAGGTTATGAAATCTCTGTAATGGACACTTAAAACCGCCAGGTGTGTTCTGACCATTAAAAAAAGAAGGTTCGTTCTATTTTAACGTGGAGCTCTTAAAAAGGAATTATGTACGCAATCTAAAAACGTGAGCAGTTTAAATTGCCAGCAAGAACAGAAGATGGAGAAAAAAAAATGTGGAAGCGGTGAAAATTAAATCGGTCAGCGACCGACTTGTTAAGACGCCATGCGAGTCGTTTTCGGAACAGTTAATTAATTCAATATGTTCGACAAATATAAATTATTAATAACGATCGTTATCGGAAATTATGGAAGGAATTGATAGAAGCTTTATCGTATTCTCTATGTGAAAAACATGTCGCGGTGGGAAAAAAATATTTAAAAAAAAGAACATAAAGGAGTTGTCTGACAATTAGTAAGCTATGAGTAATGCAGGGAATTTTCGGTGTGTTGTGTTTGGAAGATATTAAGTCATTTAAAAATCGATAATTATCGTGAGCCCGTACTGGTTGTATATTGTGATTCACTAAAGGAGAAAAAATGTTAATTTTGCAGCTTGTATAAGTGATTGATATTGTAGAGCATTTTTATGTTGATCTTCTGGATAATGTTAAATATTTAAGAGATGAGTATAGTTACGATTGGTTATTTGGGGTTAATAATGTTCGCGAAATGTTAATCGTGCTCCGTGTAAATGGAATATATATATGAAAAAGATAGTAAATAGATTTTTGATGTAGATATTTGGTTGATGTTTCTAATGTATTTTTTGTCCAAAACATTTGTGTAAATGATATATTGTTCTTTTTTTCCCCTTTTATCACACTGCAAAAGTGTCATCAAGCTATGCGAGTGGTCTTTCGTCGATGCGAAAAGAGTAATGCAACATTTAAAGATTAAATTTTTGTAGTTCTAACGATAAATATTTCAAAATATTACTAATGTTAGTTAGTGCATACACAGTTCTGCAATCATTTAACCCACAAAAAACTAAATTAATTAATACTGTTTTAGAAATAGAAAAAACAACAAATATAATGTACTATTTTTTTCATTTGAGAAATATATGATGGATAGTAATTTTTGAATTAGATTTTATTTTCAATTTTGTTTAATGAATTTAAACTACAATCTTTTGTTTCAAATCAGTGTTTACCAAATTTATTAAGCTTCTGAGCTGACGTACCATTTTTAAATACTGTTGTGAGCTACAAATCAAAAAATACTATATACCTACTTGTTTTAAAAATCTTACATTTTAATTTTTTGGAAACTTATATTTCTAGCAAATACGAAATAAACTTTAGTTAAACTATATGTAACAAGAAGAAACTGAAATTAAATTTTGCAAAAGAAATTGTAATTAATGATAATTAAAAAATGTAATAATAAATTTTCTTATCAAACTTAATAATTTTATAGAATTTTTTTTTTTTTTATCATCTACAGATTTTTTAGTGTTTGTAGAATAGGTAGTGACTGCCATACGCGAATACAGTTGTACTAGTAGTGACTATTATTACTACAATAGAGTCTCGAAAACTCGGCATTCGATTACCCGACAATCCGAGTAACTCGGCCTCACACTTGCAGTTAAAAAAAAACTATGTGCAGACCCGTTCATTGCTACTGTCATTCATTGTAAATGATACGTTGACGGAAAAAATGAAGACGTTAAAGTTAAGGACAGCGTACAAACTTCTAAAATATCGCACAGTGACGGACTAAACACTGCCTTTCAGTATTTTGAATAACAAGGTGCGTCGGTAACTGACTTACTATCCCTTCTTCGTCAGCCAAACTCAGAGTGCAGAACGAAAAACAACACATTAGGGACATTACACATTTTTTTAAAAAAAAGTCGCTAGTTTTTCTATGTCGGCTGCATAATTTTCATTATAAACATATAGAATTTTATGAAGTATTTTTCTTAGTTGCGTCTGTGAGATCAGGTAAGTTACTCTATACCAGTGGTCTTCAAACTTTTTCAAACCACGGACTATAAAGATGCTTTTGTGGAACCCATTCCACATACTTGGAAGAATGTATTTTAAAATATTTGAAGTATATTCACACGTTATTGATACTTTATGTAAGGACATTTAAAAAGGTATTGTACTTATTATTAAAAATTTTAATCCAATTATATATAATTTACTCATTAGCAATATTATTTTCAGATCCAAGTATCATCTATACAGGCAATTTACTTAGTAACTGGGACATGGGCTTGAACTGTTTCATACAAACTGCCACAGTCTAGGCCTATTGAGATTATCTGCAATCGCATTACATATTCTGAGTTTCATTTGTTTCTATACTTTGTAGCTACTCGCGGTGAGAAATATTTTTCACTTATACACTTATTGATAAATGGTATTAAAATGCTTATAGTTGTGTGAGATAGCTTTTTATTTTGCATTAATTTGCAATCAAAAATTTAGGATCTGCTCTTGCTTAAATTTAGATTTTAACATCGAACCTGCCTATATGTCGATAAGTTGTTCCTCTTCTTTATTATGGGTGGTTTTTTTTCCCGAAAATGCGAAAAGGTGCATTTTCCATTATCTTATAATGAAATCTTGAGAAATATTGCAAAATACAGTTATTATATATAAATAAAATTTCCTTTTTTAATGAATAGGGTGAACTTTAGATATACTTGTAATTATATGAACTTAGCAGACATACTATATGAATCCATTTTGCATTCACATTTATGATTTTCTCTGATTTTTTTACTCAGACTCGTGGAACCCCAGGGTTCCATGGAACACAGTTTGGTGACCACAGCTTTAAACTATGTATTCATTGGTTTTCATTTTCACGTAGTAAGTTCTCTATGCGCTCATAAATTACGTACTTTTTTCTTTATTTAAAAGTATTTAGGCAGTTTATTTTCTGTTGTATCCGAGGAAACACTCGTAATTAGTCTTTTTTCAATTCCTTCTATTAACTCACACTCTCTATTTATTTATTTAATATTATTATCTTGGTAGAATTTTCATTCGTTAATAAAATACATTTTAAAGCGCTCCATTCAGCTGAAATTTTATGTACATTATTATTTTGGATCACAATACAATAATTTAATTATAATTTATAAAAATTAATTGATTAAAACTAATTATTTAAAGAATTACAAATACAGCCACGTTGGCATCATTTTTGGCGACTTAGCGACCATTTTGGCAAAGGTTTTTTTTTTTTTTTTTCACGTTTAAAGCATTCAACTTAACCGAAATTTTATAGACACGATTGTTTTAGATGACAATACGATACTTTAATGAGAATGAATAAAAATGAATGATCACTTAATGTTGTGATTCTGTCCTATGTATATACATATTTATATTAATTGTAAATATTTAATAAAAAGTAGCTAAAATAAAATTTTTCTTTGTTGACCTAAGTAAGAATTGACTTAATTTTTTTTTTATATTACTTGTCTTATCCCGTTCTCGATAAGCCGGCATTTTTGCTAACTCCGTCACTCTTCGATCCACATTAGGTAGAGTTTTGGGGACTGCACTTGTTTTCAACCCGATCTACTAAAAATGCCCCCGCAAGTTACTAGTAGCTCGCGATCGGCGGTTTGCCATCACTAATTTGAATTTAAAAAATAGCCTTTATTATGATTTATTTGTATTCTCATGTCAATTTTTGTAGTAAATTTATCAATAAGGTTCTCGAAACAAATATGGAGATGCAGAATTATTTTTCAGAAAAACAAATATTCATAAATTAATTTTAACTTTAACAATTACTATCTCCTGAGTATAAGTTTAATTTAATTATAATGGAATGCAAACATTATATGACTGAGTACCTTTGGGTTTGAAATAAAAAGTCTGCACGAATCTAAGTAAAACTATTTAAAAAACAAGACACAAAACAAAGAAATAAAACACATTGAGAAAAACAGAAAAAAAAAGAAATTTTATTTTACATATTTTTTCGGTATAATCTCAAGTTGGAAAGAAAAAAATCAATCTAATATATATACTATAATCTATTGTGAGAAAAGAATTTACTCACAGAAGGTAAAATACATGAGACGAACAAAACACACAGGTAATTTTTTAAAAGAACAAATAAAAAGGAACATAAATAACTTTTGATTTGAACATTTTGATCTCTTGTGAGCTAAAAAAAAATAATAAATAATAAGGAGAACACTAAGTAATCTCACACTCACTGATCCCAAAAAGTTCATTTTATAAATTAAGATCCGATTGTGCGTCCAAGCGAGCTTATGCTAGTACCACTGGTACAAGCTTAGGTGTGCCGGTTCAACGCGGTACGAGTCCCCTCACCTATTTCAGTTAGAGAATTTTAAGACTTCCATTCGGAAATTTTTGTTCTTGTCAATCCTTAAGAAAAAAATTTCACAATGTAAATAGTGTTTCTAAATCGATTAAATATATATAATTATATACAAGAACGAAAACATTCGACTAAAATTTTAGAACTACTCCCTAGTTAAAGCAATTTGATTCGAAATTGCTTAACAGATATAATAACCACTGTGGAATCCGTTTCTGTTCTTAAATAATAATAATTTTGTTGTTCCACACACACACATATATTCATTAATACTTTTTTGTATTTTATTCTTTTTATCTTATGCTTAAATATATTGAAATAGGAATGAAAATATAATAAAATTGTTTTCATTAATATTAAGAATGTAATCGGAATTTTTTTTTTTTTATCTTGTGTATTAAATGTTAATGAAGCTAAATCTGATTTAGAAACACTATCTATGGATCAACTATTTATTCGAATCAGTTTACACATTTTGAAAAGAATTTTACATTTTAAACTCTTTCTTAACCATCCTTTGGAATCATTTTTCCAAACCATTTATTTTTTTAAAAAGGCGCTTTTCCGTTTCTTAAATACAAACGCTATTGGCTTATTTTTAACGATACTGTCGCAACACAATCTAGGCACTTAACAATGCATTTTTAAATTACAGCTCTAGTTTTTGTATGTAATACATTTTAATTATTAGTTAAGGTAAATAAATAAGCCTTGGCTTTGTTTATAAACGATGTTCTAAAATTTAAATGTACTTTTGTCAAGATTTCGGAAAGCATTTAAATATTTTTTTGTGAATATAGAGAACGACTAAAAGTTTAGTTACATATTTTGAAAATATTCATTTTAAAGTAGAAATTAGAATTCTTATAATTAATCAAATAATTGCTAATAATTATAGTATTAAAAAGAGGAACTATTTTTCATCCTTTTAATTTAAAATCTCACTATGTGATGGATTTCTGAGAAATGGTTCAGCTTAAGAAAAACATTGAGAACATTCAGCTACGAATCTTCATAATCGTAGGAATATTATTACATAAACAATCCATATATTTCATTTTTGCTCATTTCAATATCCATTTTTAAATAATTCATTCATTATATCAAGCATTACGTCATTAATCTTGATATATTAGGTATTGTCATTTATTGTTGGTCATTAGCATCTATCAATTAATTATTGTCATTCTTTGTAAGACGTTGCTATTCATCAATAGTAAATAATTATTTCAATTTTCATTAATCACAAATAAATTTAAAATGTTCAATTTGTTTTATATCGATGTATGTGTTAAAATTTCTCTTAAAAGTACATCTG
>BMAV01017721.1:786055-803177 GCA_019973955.1 Trichonephila inaurata madagascariensis | reverse complement strand
AGAAGAAATCTGAAATATTACTATACATTGTTTTTATGTTTTGAAGTGATTAATTCGAAGTATTATCCCAGACTTTTGAAAAAATAGTATACTTCTAGAATTTACAACTGTTCTTGTTCATAAAGCAAGTCTCGTTTCTTTTAAATAAACTATATTTTGATACATCTAGAAGTATTTTTTTTTGTGCCCATCCTTTTTGTTATTTTTTAAGTTACCGTTTTTTTTATACCCGGCGTATAACGCGCACCCTTAATTTTCGATATTATTTTTTGTGTTCAAAGTGCGCGTTATACGCCGGATTTTACGGTAATTTTTTTCTTTTTGAAATAAAGGGAATTGTTCTTTCTTAGAATTAAATTAGAATATTTTTAGCGAGGAACTTAGAGAAAAACTAATACTTGTTTAAGACTTTCATTAAAAATAAATTCTATACCGAATACTTTATTTTTTGTCTTTTGTTGAAAAATTCGTTCTAATAATTCTTTATTCCTTTTTTTTCTCGGTTTTTCTCCCTCAAAGATTACGTCACATGGATTTAGAAAAAAATTACTCAAACTGTCCCATCTTTGTAATACTCTAAAAATTTATCTAATAATCTTACTCAAGAGCCAAAATGTTGTAAGATTTTTTCTCGGTTTTACAGACTGAACTAAAGTAATGAAATATACTATTTTACTCTAGATCTTGACAATAACATCTTTGTTTATAATTATAATTTTCAAAATTATCTCGAAATTTTCAGGTTGTAAAGCCGAATGCTTCTAAAACAACCACTGACAAATAGAAAGTAAACTAATTAGATAACTTAGTTTACTTCTTTAGTTTTGTTTAAAATCAAATGAAAATATGCAGTGATTGAAAGCCAGATTAATTTAATTATTATAGTTATAGAATCATGCGATTCTTGTATGATTTCGATGTTCTATTTTTACAATCTCTTGTAGAGTTACGCTTTAAATTTAATATAATTTATAAATACTTGTTGTTCCTCCCGATTTTAAGATCAATGTGAGATGAGTTATAATTGTTTTACAATAATCAACTTTTTAATAATTACAAGCAAATAGGAATAATAAAGTGCTTTTCAAAGCTCACATTATTCTTCGATTTGTTAAGCAAATGCTAATTTTAAGAAAAACATCTTGAATCTTTCTTGAAACTGAAAAAAACGTCTTGAAATGCTTCGACCTGTTAAAATTAAAGAGATTTAATTTCGAGCTAAATTAATATGACTTCATAGTCATATGTTAATTGCAATAACCTTTTTCAGCCAATCTTTTTATAAATTCATCTGACGTTATAATTACATGATAAATGCAAGTACATACCTCTTAACAATAACTTACACAGTAGGTAATCAAACTGTGTTTGATTTTAAAATACACGTGTATTAACCTCGTAACTGCCCATTAAAAGTTACGAAAAAGCTCCCCAGTGACTCTGTTTTTCAAATAGGCGCGTGATAGCGATGTATTGGAGAAAAAGAAAAGGGGGGCCTAATTAAAGCAAATCCTTCTCTGAAATAAGTAAATCCTTCGCAAACAGTCAAGGCCATTTTATTACATTCCAAAGCCTTTGAAATAGTCTTACCGATAGCAGCGCAAGGAAAAGATCGTATTTCGGAAAGACGCATATATACAGTAAATGCATTGTATATACGCAGTAAATGCATTGGCTGAGGGAGACGTATATATATGCCTCTAGCAGCTTAGCAGTTAGAAGAATTTTTTTTTTTTAAATTTTTAAAAACTTCTTGAAGAATCTTAACACATACACCAAATCTTTACATGTTTGCCAAATCATCCAATTTAAAATTATATCTAAATTTTCAAGAAAAACAAGTTTAATTTCTGTTTTGAATTCAATGGAGAACACGCAATTGCATTTATCACATAGCCGTCAGGAATTTAGCTCATTAGATTAGTTTTCCTCCTGTTTGAAAAAAAAATAATTTCGGTATTAAGGAGTTTTCAACTAACAAGAAGTTAATCGTTTTGTCAATAAGTAGTCTAGAGTATTCTGTTTCAAAGTAAAAAAAATGGAAAATGAAATTCAGAGTCTAATCATATAAATACATGTATCGATTCTTTGTACTGTTTCTATACAGGACTATAAAAATAGTTATAGCAAAAAAATTTAAAAAATGAATTAAATATCAGTACGATGTTTAATAGTCTTATAAAAGCATAATGATATCAAGAAAATAAAACAAGATGAAAAAGAAAACCTTAAATGAATGCATGAGACCAAACAAATGATTAATGCTTTCCAACGCACGACAGGGTGAACACTGTTTTCACTTTCACAAATAAATTAAGTACAGCACTGTTTGGAAAAAAAATACATGAAATACACAAACCTGCGCGTGGGTTACAGAAAATTAAGTAGAACCATCTGTATTGCTTACTTTACAATTCCTCATTCAAAAACGGAGAGGTAAAAACGGAATGAAATAAAACACACACAAGGAAAAAATAATATATAATACAATAGTTCTTTCTAAAATAATCTATTCCTAACTGCGTCGCCGCCA
This sequence comes from Trichonephila inaurata madagascariensis, assembly GCA_019973955.1. Taxonomy (NCBI): domain Eukaryota; kingdom Metazoa; phylum Arthropoda; class Arachnida; order Araneae; family Nephilidae; genus Trichonephila; species Trichonephila inaurata. The sequence goes on along the minus strand of BMAV01017721.1, from coordinate 800,644 downwards.
CAGACAACGAGTGAGCAACGTTCTGCCAAAAAAAAAAAGAAAATGGCAAAACTTGATGTCGTCAGCAGAGGATTTGGCCACTGAAGAATAGTAAATGTTTTTTTGGAAATATACCACGATGCATCTGACCGGAGACTACCCCAGCAGCTTTCATCAATCACTAGATGATGAATGAAATCTACCTTTGCATATCAAGTCCTGGTCAACAGGATCTTCAAATCAGTCTGTTTCTATCACCTTTACCATGTTCTAAGTTCCATCAACATCCACGTATGTACAAATCTCAGTTAGTGTCACGTACTGTCTGGGACGGCTTGGCGAAGACTGTTCACCAGTGTGGTTTGGTCCCAGAACGGCATTCATCATCCACGTGACTCTAGATGAAGACTATTCACTAATAGAGATCTTGTCCATTTACACATATATAATCTGGACACCACATACACTGGGACGGTTCGGTGAAAACTATTCACCACGGTGGTCTTGTCCCAAGAAGTCCTACTTATCAAACACCAAGTCCTCTGGGAAGACTAGTAGAAGACTCGGTAAGAAATAGAGTTTCTTTGATTTTTTCTTTAAAGAATGCTTAAAAGGGTAGTGTAACGATCACCGTCATTTCTTCTGGTCCTCTTTTTTAGTGTCCACCCCGGGGACGTGCGTCGACCCTGAGGTCTGGTAGTTGTTCAGTTGTTTTTCGAGGTACTTGAGGGATTCGTTCATGAAGTTTTGGACCGCGGTCAGAGCCGCGACTATGGCCGGGCTGCCGAAACCGTGCGTTATGAGCGAAAAGTGCGTCAGGTGTCGTTGAATGTTCGGTTCTAGAATGTTCTGGGGTCTTGTGTTGCACAGAGGGGAGCGGTCTTGATTTAAGAGGTCAACGAATTCTTTCATGATTTGTCTGAAAAATGGAACAAAAAAAAAATAGTTAAGAATTGCATATGTAATTGGCATTACTTAAAGTATTTATCAAAGACATTTTTTGAGTATAATCGAAAAGATTTTAAAGCAGTTATGACGGATAAAAGCAAAATCGAAAGAAATGCCACTATTATAATGTAAATGACGATATTTGGCTTATTTTTAACGAGTTTACTTGAACAAAAAAAAACTGGCACTTCTGTTTACAGTTTTCTTGTGGATTATGCGATCGTTATGGGATTTAAAAAAATAAAAAAAGAAATGAGAAAACTAGAGGATTGTTTTTAGAATAGTTATTTAATCCAAACTAAGAAGGAAAATTAAAATGGAAGAATACGGATTCAACTACTGTAGCCAGAATAATGATATAATGTCGGTTATATTAGTATAATATTGAATTAATATGCATTATACTCGTGCAGAAAATGAAAAAAAAAAAAAAACTGAATCAGAAATTTTTGCTTTACAGTAATTCTCCTTTTTGAATTTCACGAAATCTTAATTTTTTCTTTCCAGGCAAAATATCCGTTCTTAAGGGGGCGGTGGACCTTTAAAACTAATTTCGTAACTTGTTAGCTTAATTAGTTGAAAATGTAATCATACAGTAAATCAGAGTTTCTCAAACTGTGGGGCGTGGCCCCCTAGGGGGGGGGCGTGATAACCCTACAAGGGGGCGCGAGTATATCGAAAAGTCGAAAACAAACATTATTTAAAAATTTATTAATTAACTGAAAGGAAGCAAAAAAATAATACATTCCGACATAATAAAAAATAAAATACACTTATAAATGTGTCAGTACTGCACCATGTATTTCACAATTAATTGAACAGTGCTAAGTTAAGAACAAGTTTAATAATTACCAGTAACTTTATGGGCACGTCATGAAATTATATACAAATTGAATACTTATCTTGTTAATTTGTACCGTTTATAATTAAAGTTGTATTGTAGATTTACATCAAAGTATATTATTATTGAATTTAATACATTATTATTGTATGTTACGCGATGAAAATTATGATTAAAAGTTGGGTTGAGAGTATAGAAAATTGAAAGCACTGCAGTAGATGATTATTATGTTTCACAACTTAAATATATTTTTAAAAAAAAACTATTATAAACTAATTTTTTTTTAAAAAAATTAAATTTTATAAAACTATTTTTAAAAATGCTCCTTGCGTATTAGTTTTTAAGACGTGTACAGAATTTTTGTTTTATATATTTATGAACGACAACAAAATATATCTGCACATGAATTTTAAATTCAGAATAAAATTTGATGAAAAAAAAGATAAATTTTCTATACTGTATGAAATATTTCGCCAGTTATCACACATTCAAGGTATTCAAAAAGCACAAAATTTTATCCGTTAAATATTTTAGAAAACCAATGCACAAATTTGTGAATTCTATCCTCTTTTATAAATTGTGAAAATTTCAAAGAGATGTGACGTAATAAGAAACGCACGGAGCATTTTACGTAACAATGAAAAGAGAAAATTTGCAAACTAAGAAAAGTGCATTTTAAACATTTATTTGATTAAAATTTAAAAATAATTCAGTAATTATTATTCAAAATGACAAAAATCTTTGACATAATTATTCTATAAAATATAAGGAATAGCATTAGTGTAAAAAATCAAAATCGCAATTTTGACCGAAATCTGACATTTGAAGGTTCACCATCCCCTTAGACACATTGTAAAATTTCAATTTGAAAGAAAAAAAAACGTATACGTATGGACGGAATTATGTACTTGGAATCTACGCGTTATATATGTTATACTTCTCAATTCTTCCTATAACAACTTGATAACTCAAGAAATCGAATCATTTTAAAATGTAACATTCATCTCGTAATCATTTATAAAAATGTGATTTATTATAAACTAGGTCCTTCTTTCACTTAGTCAAAGAGAACTTATCACAGAAAATGCATAAATATTACAAAAGTTAACTCTAAAAGCCTTACTTTGTGGCTAGGAAGAGTTCTTTTCTCCTGTACAGTTCGCTTGGATCACTGTGGTTTCGGCAAAGGAATTCGCCAACTTGGCGGGATGGGAACTCAGTTTCACATACGTAACCAAAGTCTCTGGCTAAATGGATTGCTTCGCCTATAAGAAATAATTAAAATTTATTAATATTTGAAAAAGTGTGCATGGCAGCAAATGCTTTACAATTCCGTTAAATGTTTCAACTAGATAAATTGTTTTATGTGTGCTGACACTGCTTCTTCGGAGATTCTAGAAGAATAGAGATGCAAATCACAATTTATTTCCAACAGTTTCCAGTTCCGTGCATCATCGTCTAAATGCATTACTTACTTATGTATAAAATAAGCTTATGTAATCAGTTGTTTGTAGTCAAAAACAATAAATTGATAAATGTTTTTCAAACCATCATGAATTAATATGTAAAAAATAGTTAATATTTTAAATAAAATATTGCATTACTACATTTGATTGAAGAAACATCGCTTAAAATTTTTCATTTAAGGTATCCGACAACGTTCGCAACAGTGTTTTTACTTTTAGCGTGCAAACGAATATTTTTGTAAATATTTAATGTCAATTAGATTAGATTGCACGTATATAATGGGTTTAATGGGATGTTATAATAAAAATTATTTAAATGCAATATTTTGACATAAAATGATCTAAGAATTACTTCTTTGCAAAACATTCTTTTTTTACGAAAAATGCTTCTGTAATAAAAATATTTTGCTTAAATATAACTAAGACTTCTCCAGAGAGCCTGAACTACAGAAGATTCTGAAAAATTCATGCACATTATTTTCAGAGTTACTACTATTTAAAATAATTCAGTGTTTTTTTGTTAAAATTTCTCCACTCTGATGTATTAAGATATATATAAATTCACTTCTAAGTTATATATTTCGAAAATCCTATTTCAGGCTATACACAGAGATCCGACCTATATATAGGCAAAATATTATTACTATAGAAGCGTTTTCAATAATAGGAGAATGTCTTGAAAATAGGTAGTTTTATGCTTTTCTTTACCAAAATATTGCATTTAAATTTAAATAATTTTTTATCATAATAATATTCATTAATACGTGATTTATACGTGATACGTGAATATATTCATTTATACGTGAATTCTAATCTAAGCGGCACTGAAAAGTTACAAAATATTCGTTTGTACGCTTTTGCAAAATCACGGTTCAAAACGTAGTCGGATGCCTGTGCAAATACATTATCATTGTTTATCTTTAATAAATTAAAATCCCGCGTGGTATTTCTTAATGATAAATTCATTTAATTTTATTGTAATTTTTCAGATATGTTTATTAGAAAGAAAGAAACTGAGAAATCTTATTAATTATAGCTCAAATTAACTATAATGTTGTTGAACTCGTTCTCAAATGGTTTTATTTCATATACGAGTGCATAGATAAAAATATCGCTAACACAGAGAAAATGGTCCGTAGAATCTCCTTTTCTTTGTTGTTACATTCTCCCCGGGTGAACATAGTACACATGAAACATAACAGATAATGAAATTATTTTTTTCATCAATTTTCAAGGATTTTCATTTCCAACGATTTTTGGTTTGGAAGCAGTCTCTATGCTTCCAAACAAAAGAAAAATTATCAGTGATGTTATTTTCTTAAAAAATTAATATTTTTATAACGGACCTGTCACCATGGGTGATTTAGAATTTATTCGATGCACATGTATTAAAAGTACTTAATTGCTCTCAAAGAAAGAAATGACCATGGTATTCATTTTTTGATAATTTCGGATGTACAAATGCCGCAATTTTAAACAATTTACGTCATTGAATTAGTTTTTTCAGCAATACGAAAGTGGAAATCACTGCATACTTAGTACTAAAATGTATGTATTTTAGTTAATCCACCCATTTTAGAAATTTCATTCTTTATTAAATGAATTTTTTCCATAAAAATAATGAGATAACATCTTTGAAAATTTGTAACTTTAGTCAGAACTCTCTTTTAAAAACTAAGCACAAAAAAACTTAAATATGCAATAGTTTAGAGCCGGCAATTTCTTCAGCATCGTGGAAGCGGAGGGCTGCGAATTTTTTAAATGATTGCATACATTAGTTAACTTTACATACCAGAAAAAGATATTAATTGTAACATAAAATTCAGTTGATATACGTTAAAATAGTAGCAGTCTTATTCAATTTATTGGACTAGTTTTATATCATCTATAATAACAAGAACATTTAATTTTAGAAACAGTTGAATGAGACAAATGTACCCTATCAACCTTTTCTACCATTTTTTTGAAATCACGAATGAGATTTCTTGTGGATATTTTGATAACAGCTTGACCACAGCCCACTTGCACTTTTATTTAATATTGTTGAACTTCATGCGAAAAAAATTTTGCTCACAAATATGTCGATCCAAACAAAAACAGCTTTTTCTCTGTACTTGGTTTTCTGTTTTGACGGAAAAACACTTTGCGAACCGCTATTTACCTATCCCTGGCTTAGAGCATTGGGTAAGAAAGAACTGAATCCAATTATTGCACTATTCTCTGCAGAGTAGTGAAACATTTGTATGGATATCAATGTTTTCTAATCCTTTAACAGAAACTTTCTAAGCAGATTCCTAAATTTGATTTGTCAGTACTAAGAAATAATATATAGTGAAAATCGTTTAACACGAAATTGAAGGGACTGAAATATTTATTCGTGTTAAAAAATATTGCAAAAAAAAAAAAAAAATTCAACCAAATCAAGCTTATTACAGTACATTTTATTTACACAGATGTGTATTTATGCATGTATTTAATAAAAGTTAATGAAGCAAAAACATTCGCAAGAGCTTAATGAAATTAAATTAAAAAAATTCCAGTTTTTTAAAAACAAAACATTTATAGAGTTTTTGGAAAATAATATATATATATTGCATTGTCCTTTTTAGCATTAAGCCTTCAACAAATTGTTCGTATCGTCCATTTTTCATTCATTTCACCATTTAAATGTATCTAAATTACTGCTCATACTTTTCTTGACGTTATTCATTTCGGATGACAGGGGAACAAGAGCTGCATTATTCATTTCATTGGGATCGTCGAAATCTGCATCAATGATATTTTCTTAGCTCTTTGAACACTTTCCAAAATGTCTTTGTCTGCCATAATTGGGGCTGTACACACATTATCATCATCTACTGCAATGAATTCTTCCGATAATACAATAGAACAGTCCAACCCGACTGGTGTTTTCCGTACTTTGCTCATTCCCAGAAGAGAAACCTTTTCGTTTTAAGCGATTTTCGTTTCGTATTAAGAGAAAAAAAGGCTGAAAATGCATTTTAGATGTTTGGGACCGTTGTATTATTTCGTGTTAACCGATATTTCATATTGAGCGTTTTTGCGTTAAACTTATTTCAATGTATATCTAATATACCATCTGCTTTTAAGAAATTAGATAAAATTTTGGTTAAAAAAATATACGAAAAAACAAACATTCTATCACGTGAAGATAGAAAAGAAATTCAAATATTAGAAATTTCCGTCGATTTGAAAAAAAATACAGAAAGGCGAACAAAAACAATGTAGAATGAGGATATTCCAAGGATTTTTTTTTACAACCCCAAGGTGAAAAATATTTTATCAAACAAAAAAAATTATATTAAAATTCTTTACCACAAAAAAGAATGCTATTATCTTACAATCGTTCATTTTTACCAAAAATAAAAATAATAACAATGAAACTTGAAAGATACTGAGAATTTTTCATAAAGTTTTTACGAAATTCCGCTATCCATCAGCGTCAGTGAATCCAGCCCACCGGGACGAAACAACCTGCTTAAAATTTGAGGAAAAAGTTCATTAAAAACCACCTTTACGAGAAAATGCATTCCTTTTTTTTTTCGTAATTTTGATCCCCGTGTTGCCTCTGAAAAATGATGTAAAAAGAGCGAGAAAATATCAGAAGGAATTTTAGGGAGTGGCTTCCGTTCGGTAGCTTCCTTCGGTATCACAAAAAATACACCCATGTTCTGGACAAAAACAAGCATGTCGGTCTTTATGGCATGATGGATGGCTGTACATGATTCTGTGTTCTTGTAAACAAGCTTAGGGATCATAAGAAAAAGTCTTGTCTTACATCATGAAAGGTTTGCATGTAATGCTCGTTTTGTAATCGGTGTTGGATTATGACATAAATTATACTTCCAGAGAAAGGAATCAAGAGAGGGCATTTGAATGGTTGTGTGAGTATTGTTTTTCTTTATCTTACCATCACACGCAAATATGGATGATTTAATTAAAGCATTTAGTTTTACTTGACACAGCTTCTTCTGTCTTCTCTATATACAAGTATTTATCTTTAATTATTCAAATTAAGGCTTCTTTCGTGTTTAGCATTTGAAGCTAATCTACATCAGAATGCGTGATGAGATAAACAGCAAAATCCAGTGCTTCTCAAACTTTCAATAATTGCGACCCAATTTTCAATCATAATTTTCATCGCGCCCTTTTCCATACACCGGCAATGTTTTAAATTTGATAATAATGTATTTGACGTAAAGCTACAATAAGATTTTAATTATAAATCGTACAAATTATCAAGATAAGTATTAAATTTTGTATATGGCAATTCCATGGAATTAATTATTTATCTTGTTCTTAACTTAGTATTGGTAAATTAATGATCAAATACATTGTGCAGTACTGGTGCATTTATAAGTATATTATATCATTGTAAATGTGTATTTTACTTTTAAGTCAAAATTATTTTATTTTGTTTCCTTTCAGTAAATTTGTAATTTTTCAAAACTTTTAGTTTTGATATGCTCGAGCCCCCCTTGTAAGGTTAACATGCTCCCCTTGGGGGGGGGCACAGTTTGAGAAACACTGTCAAAAAGCAATCTGTGAGGAAAATTATTGAAAAGCCGTTAATGGACTTTTCGTATCGACAAAATTCAATTAGAACCTGCTATTAAATGAGTCAAATTTTTTAAAATTATTTTTAATATTCAATGTCTACTTAGGCACTGTTACACATAAAACTAATAGAATCCTATTTGTTTAACAAACCATAAAACCCATGTTAAGATACAGTAGCATAAATATGAATGTGTTGTTGCTCATGCCACCTGTCTGACGTAGTCAGATCGAGGTACACGAAATTCATCGTGGCAATGAATTAGAATGGGGCGTGGCAAGGGGCACTATGAATTTGAATTACTAGGATCCAACTTTAGGTAAATTGTTAGCTTAAATTTTTTTTTTTGGTTAAAGTTGAATATCAAGTTTTTGTCAAATTTGGTAATATTTACAATAAAAGGGCCTTAATATAAACAAACTTACAAAAAATATCTATAGTTAGAGAATATTTTTGAAGAAAACATCACTCTCAATTCAACAACCTGCTGAAGTCATGTTATAACACCGTTTTTCTTTCTTTCTTTTTTTCGTCTTTTTATGACCACTTAACTTTATGGAATGTGAAATCAAATAAATCGTAGTTTTAAGAAGCCCGTACGGACGCCAAATGGCAAGAACCTCAATTTGTAATTCTTAAACTTTTATTAATGAATAATTGTGAAGTTTTAATAACAAATCCGAGACAGTCGCAACTGACTTCAAGATCTCTCAATAATTAGTTAATCATTGCAGATAAAACTAGTATTTATTTTTTTCCCTTCTATTTCCAAACTAAAGCTGTTTTTCACTCCCATGCTACTTCTATCCAATTGATCCCATCTCATGTGGACGTCTTCAGACCTGATTTGGTGGACAAACTGACTAAAGGGACACTAAAATTCCCCTTTTGTCGAGTGAGTCTTAAACTAGAGTAGCGTGTTCGAAAATTCTCGCATATAACCGAGAAGCACTTTCTTTTGGTTGCGATAAAGCAGACGTCGACAAACTACTCTACAAATTTGTCAATTTGTGAGTGGATGGAAGTTGATAAATTTGTAAAAAGACTTTATTTGACAAACTTCTTTAGATTTATGGACATTTAAGGGGTTACGAAAAAAATCTGAAAGCTAAATTTACAGCTGTTTTATAAATTATTGAATGTCATTGATGGAGAGATTTAATTGTTTAATGAGAGAAAATTTTGCCTCTACTCTGCTTTTCGCTTTTGGTTCTACATATCTACGGGATCAATTCTTTTCTCATATGAAAAATATTTCGAGTCCACTAAGAAATTGTTTAATAACTGAATGCTCAGAATAGAGTCAAATTGAAAGTTACACATTATACCCGTAACTTTGTGATAGGAAAGTAGAGCGGGGCAAGCAGTATATTCGCTTTAAAATTTTTATTTAACTATATTGACCTCTGTTCTCTAACTCTGCCTTTATTATAATGGAAATCGAATTGTTTCAAAAACATTTTACTGTGTAACACGCTGAATTCTATTGGTTTGGCACGCCACAGCTAAAAGGTTGCTGAACCTTGCGATACAAGCTCTGAAATAGTGCCTGGATTTTCAGTGGTCACATCAAATGTATCTCATTCTGAAAGGACAGGAGGGTATTTTTTCCCTCTATACCAGGGATGACGAACCAGTGGCACGCGTGCCATTGATGGCACGCGACACAATATTTTGGGTATGCCACTGATCAAAACGTGGTTTGCATTTTAGCTCAAAATAACAAAGTTCGATATGAAGCATTACGAACAAACGCGAGTTATCTGTCATGGTGAGCGAGGCGGTGGAGAACACATTCGTTTGTTATTGTCTTACAATCCTAACATATGTTATTTGTCATCTAATCTGCAACAACAGAAGTTACACTAGTGTTACTTTAATTTGAATTACACGTATAACTAAAACATTTACACCAATGCAGTGCAAAATGTATTTTTTTTGTGGTAAATAGAGTTTTGAGTTGTTAGTGTTTAGTTATTATTTTCCCAATAATCACGTTAAAAGTGTTTCATGTGGCACGTGTCTAATACCTCACTAAGCATTTCTTCAGAAAAATGGTGCGTTGATCCATAAAGGTTCGCCACCCCTGCTCTATACTAAATGCATCAGACAAATACGAAGTATATTGTTAGCTCTAGACGCCTATCTCCTTGTGCTGGATTTTCTAAGAGTCGACAATCTTTTAGACATCGTCAGATGGAAAATTAGCATTGATAATAGTAATAATTATACAGTTATTACATTTTTTCTTTTTCTAACTGTACTTCATTCCCTAATTGTAACTAAACTTTAATTCACCAAGTTATTAACACATCTGTGTGTTCATGTCATATGCAAATAGTTCCCCTCTCATATATATTACTCTAAGTTTATTCCGACAAGGGTTTTTTGTTGTTGTTGTTGTTCTTAACTTATAAATCTTGTTGGTTTATAAATTCTTTATTTTTGTTTTTCCATATCTGAAGGATAGATTCAATGAAATTTGAAACAATTAGGAGAAGCGACTGAAGCAGATTCTGGGAGTAAGCTAAAGTACATTTGTGTGATTTTCTTTTCACTAAATATTATTTTAATAATGAATTGGAAAGTCTTAAATTCAGACAAACATGTTTTGCTATACATATTTTGTTGAGTATTTTAATTTAAGATTCGGTTAGAATATTTTCTTCCATTTCAAATAAAAATACCTCTAGTAAAGTGAAAATACTTATCTTTAAGCTAAATATAACAAAATTTTATAAAATGGTTTCCGAATTCAGATTTTTTTTTTTTTTTTAAATACAACTTGCAATTTTTGCAAAGCAATGCAAAAATGAATATAAAGGTAAAGAGAGTAATATATTTTGATGTATTACTTGATTTTTTTCAAAGTAATTCCTTTTGTTCCCTTCGTACACGGAATTCTAAAAAATATCTCTAGCAACTTTAACACTCAAATATTTTCAGATGTACCCATTGAAGGACAAACTATGCACCCTTAAAATGTTGTTGAGCTTAAAAAGGGCCATATAATAAAATGTTATAACTGCTCGAGAACTTATATCCATTGTGTGAGAGTCATTTTTTTTTTTTCGCAAAAAAGGTTCTCCCTGTGTTTTTTATATTTTTTCTTTGATATTAAATCTGAGCAAGTCTCAGGAAAATTTTATTTGAAATCGATTCGTATTTATATATGCAACATTCCTCATTTATAAATACTCACAAAAATTTAAAAATATATTTTTAACATTGTACCGATGTATTTGCTGAACTGTACTGGAACGATTAAAGATTTCAAACATATTTTACTTTATATTCACTGTCTTAATCAGTCTTATACATATTTTTATATACTTGGTTGGTATAATACAAAATATTTATCAAATGTTTTGCAATAATGTTACTTAAATATTGAAATTTTCCAGATTTTTTAAAAATTTCTGTTCATCAATGAAAGATTTTTCTAGTTAAAAAAAATAGTCTTCATCAACTTTTAATTTTGTATTTATTGAATGAAAGGACTGAATGAATATAAGGGAAAATGTGTGTGTGTGGGTTTGGTTATTAATCATTTAAAAATAACATATTTCAATCTAAAAGAGAAAAAGCGTTTCACCAAGGAAAAACTATGCTATTAATTACTCATAAAAAGTCTCATAAAAATGAATAAAAACAAGCATTGAAAACATGGAGGTACAATTATCTAACTCAGTGGTTTCCAAAGTGGTCCCTAAATCCCCAGGGGTCCCCTATATTATTCAGGGGATCTGTGAAAAATTAGGATTTGGGGGTCACTGAACAACGTAAGAGGTTCCGAGCAATATTTAATATGAAATAAAAAAAATGGATGCATTTTTTTTTTATTTTTATGGAAATTTAAATAGCAATACATTTGGATATTACCGACTGGGTGTTGAACCCTTTTGCGCGTTAACTAACTTAGATCCCAAACACAGATGAATCCATACTAATACAGGAGCATCTTATTGAAACATCCACAAATGAGGAACTTAAACCAATGTGCGTGTTTGAACAAGGATACTACACACATTCTGGTTACAAAAATGGATCCCAATTTTGTATCCTGCATTATTTGGGTACAGAAGTTGTTGACTACTTTCCTGTCATCCAATGTGGTTGAACGTAGATTCAGTGCGCCGTAAAAAACCTCATCACAAAAACAAAAAAACAACAACAAAAGGAAGGGTGCTCGTGGGAATTTGCGGTTGCTACTCGCAACCATTGAGACGGGCATAAATATACTCATAACATCTCATCAGGTGCCTCGAAGTCATTAATTTTTTTAATTTTATTTTAAACAAAAGAGATAATTTCAATAAATAATTCTTCCACAAAATATTTTTTTTTATTTGTAAATCACAGAGTAGTTTATATGAGTTTATTTAAAATAAAAATGAGATAATATTTTATATGAATGATTTCTTGTGGTTTGCTTACCTTCTACAAGGGATGTGAGGAGGGTTACGTTGGCCGCTTTCCGCCTGCCAGCAGGTAAGTTGAGACCTATCTTCTCCAGTTTCTCTCTTAAGGATCGGCCGCCATTTTTAGACTTCGCTCTACAGAAAGAAACATATCAAATAATTACTTTATGCTGCCTCAGCATTAGGGAAACCGATATTGAAAGTCATTTAATAGTCAAACACCATTTGACATCATCTGTTATCGATGGAACGGCAACTTCATGAGAAAAGAGAAATATATGCATTATGTCTAAAATGCGTGCAAAAACTAATTTTTCAGCAGAAAACAGGATATAAAAATAGCAAGTTTTTACAAAATTGTATCGACATTAAAGCGAAAGATGCTATTCGAAATCCAAATAGAAGATTAGAATGTACCCTAGCAGCCACACGATTATAGTAGTATATTCCCTTATTCAGAAACTTAACTGGTAATATGTGTTACGTTATAAACTCAGTCTGAGAACTTTTGAACCCTACTACGTATATATAAATCAAATTTTTATGATGATGAAGAGAAAATTCTCTTAGCATAAGTAAAGTCATTGGAATTATAACAGTGAAACAAATTTATATCATGCAATGTGATTTTCCCTTAAAAATTATTTTCTTTCTACGCCCAGCTGCTTTCCACGCGGAATTCAGTCCGCCAGACCCAAAAGCACATGTCAAATGAAATAATGTGAAGGAGCCGGTTTCACACAATCGCTTTCAGGTCTCTCCAGTAAAGCACTCATCCACAAAATCACAGAGGCCATTTTTTCCCCCTCTTTCTCTCTCTCCCTAACCCCTCATTATCCTCAGTGGGGCGGTGATTGCTTTCTTTCTATTACCTTAGACCGCCCTGACGCCCCGAAATTGAACCCCTTCGGTAATGGGCAGTTGTCACGGTCAATCCCTTTTTCGGTGGGAAATAAGACGTCGCCGCACATCACGGCCCTAAAGTTTGTTTTCTCGCCACACCTGGGGGATGGAAGGGGAAGCTGTTGTTAGAAACTTCCGCAAAAAAAAACCATGAGACGTCCACCGCAAAAACTAAAAGAGAGAATCATTTGATTATATCTTCGGAGACTGTTTGATTGATCCAACAGGATATCGCTGATGGATTGCGTATGTTTGTGTTACATTTTAGCAAGAATCCATGTTTGATCTACCCTAAGGTTATGAAATATTTCAATGCATTTTCGAATCTCTTAATTTAAACGGGACAGAGCATTCAATGAAAAGAATTTTATGCGTTCTTCAGTTTTTCTAAGCGCCTAAATCCCAGTCTCTTTTTAAGGGCACTTGAGTGACTCCCCCGTACTGCGCATGTTTGATCCTATCATAAGAATTGTGTTAAATCCAATGAGAGATGGAATGATAATTATATATGCAGAGAAAATAATGGAATCAATATCACTCAAAATATAAATGTCTTTTTTTTTTTTTTTGTTGAGGAAAATAGGTTATGTGTGTGTATTTTGTTCTGGGCAATTCATTTCGAATTATTTCAAGTCAATACGACACATCACGAGGGGCGCTTAAAATCTTGGGACGAGGGCATCATCCTTGGAGTAAATTCATCTTCTTCTTGACTCGGTTTCTATACAATCGTCATCCGAATCATTTGAATCTTCCCATTTTATTCCTGTACATATTTCTCCCAAACAGGTATTTTCGAACTCTGCAAAATGGCGACGGTGGAAAGACTGCGAAATTAAAATGTAATGTGAATTGCGGGTATGTAAAATATAAAAAACGAACTTTCAATAAACACTTCATTTTATTACGGATTGCTTTGGTTGAACTTTACATGTATATACACTCATTTCGATAAAAGGGTCGCAGACGCCCAAGGCTTCAAAACTTATTGCGGATTGCTAAATTCCGCAATCCAACTATGGAGGGATTTGATAAAACAGTGAAAAATTATTTCTAAGAATTTGCTAGAATTTCTCTTGGTTATTACTTTTTTTTTCCGAATGGGCTACATTTGTAACAAGCATTTGCAGACACGGCAAGCCCCTACAGTACGAGGGGTGGCACCCTCTAGGGACGGCTCTCGCTTCCAACTTTTGACTAATTAATTGATTTTGTGAATTAATTTAATTCAGGCTCTAACTGAAGGCTCAATATTGCTGCGACTATTTTTTTTTTTTTTGCAGACGGCACCTGAACCTAATTGATATTCAAGGGATCTTTTACATGGCATATAATAATACTAGCTACATAGCCCGGCGTTGTATGGGCTTTCTCTACTTTTATAAATTTTCCCTTTTCTTCACAAAATCAGCACTTCTAATACTCTTTTTCATAATGACTTCCAACCCCCCC